>CAAKHF010021117.1:6010-16609 GCA_901007745.1 Hippocampus kuda
TTTTTTTGTTGGTGGTGGGGGGGGGGGGGGGGGGGGCTTCGCTATCTGTCTCAAGCAAAAAAAAAAAAAGATCGTACAAGTAAATATGAAGTCAGGTCACTTGAATCCCCAGGTGCTACGACGACACACTGGCTCCAGAAGATGACGTCGCGCAATTCTCTGTTATTTGTCCTTGCAGCACTGGGAGCTACCTGACAGAAAAGCACATGTGGAATTGGTGCATCCTCCCCAAGGATGTGGTTGAATTCAACGTGGGGTTGTTCTCCACCCTTTTGGTGGCAGCTTGCCTTGAACTGATCCTCTGTCTCATTCAAATGATCAACGGGCTTTTCGGATGCATCTGCGGCACCTGTTCCGGAAAAGAGGTAGGGGCCAGGGCTCCCTTTTCGGCACCCTTTCATACTAAGCGTAATGCATTCATGGAGGATTTGAAATGGTGGTGATAAGACACACTGTGGTGTATTGATTACAAATCGGGGTGGGAAGTGCACAATAACACACTAGTACTGTATCACAGTCTATTTTACTGTCGGTATCATGATACTGTGCTTACATGATCATTAATGTACGAGAAGAAGACTTTGTATGTGACATTTATTTGAGATAAGAAATGATCAAATTACTTCTAGTGTGATAGTATGGCATTGTTCCAATACTGATATCACGATAGGCTAACTTGTAAAATGATAGTATGATAATTTGCCGACAATATCTGTAAACTTATCTAAGATACATCATATCTATTACAATATTTTGCCTATGGTAACACGATACCGCGTTTATGCAATACTTGAAATAACCGAAGGAAAAAAAAACACGGGATGATGACATCAATATGAGAATTAGACTAAAATCTATTACGCTACCGTTACATCATGACAACGGTATCACGATACAGCAACTGAAATCACAACTGCAATACGTCATGAAATGTCGCCGACTGCAATGTACAGTATGACGGTAATAACCAACATGTCTACACGCATTCTTTCAACAGTAAGCCAGGCAAGGCAGACACTCAACGACGAGACGACCCGCATCAAGATCATCGAGCGGATCGACTTCAGCTCCAGTGTGCAAATGCAAATAGACAGTTTGGGAAATCCTTTGTACACCGTGTAGGCCTTCCCATTACTCCATGATGTGATTCCTTTATCTGCTTCCCATGACTGACAACACTCACAATGTCTGTGCTTTATTTCTGTGTGTGTGTGTGTGTGTACATGTTTGAACATATTTTGTAATAAAGCTTACAATGCGGCTTCACGTAGGACACAGAAAATACTGCGGGGAAGGGGGGCAACATTTTTAAAATCTCTTCTTTCAGGAAGGAAGGATGGAAATGAGGAGCTTGTGAAGGAAAAGGAGATGGGATGAAGGAAAATGAGCTGCTGTTGATGCTGGGAGACAAGGAAGGAAGGGAAAAATAGTATGACTGGAAGAAAGGAAGTAAGGAGGAGTAAGCAAGGGGGAAGAATGGGAGGATGATGGAAGAAAGGCAACAAAGATTTCAATCTGAAACCACTCTTGTGGTGAGCAATTTCAATTTTTTTAGCCTTTGTAACTCTAAAATTAAAGTATATCAATTTCAAGTCGTTCTGCTTTTTTTTTTTTTTTTGAGATCATAACACTGTACACTCCCCCCACCCCGCCCCCACCTGTGGGAGGTCATATTTATTTTGGGGAGGAATTGTGAGTGAGAAAGTCCCTCTCAAAAGTACAGACAAGCAGAAGGGCATTTTGTTCACCCGGGAGACAACTTGTTTCCTTAATCAACACTTCTCGGTTAGTAATGCATTTCCGTATAATAATAGTCTACATTTCTACTACACACATCCAGCATAAGAGCTGTATAAAAAAAAATTCTGAATAATTATGAGCATTTACGACTTCTCTGTGATTTCTCACACTTCCTCCGAGGTTTTATTTAGTCTACAACAGGCTGGATTAAGAGGACAGAGGGGGCATGTTGTTTGGGTGTTATGGAAGCCCTGCAGTCAGGTTTCAAGTCTTGCCTGGGGACTCCACGGGGAATAAACGTCGATTTTAGCCGCTAACACGGTGCAGCAAAATATTTGTTTAGTGCGTTTCTGGAGATGAACTTCAACTGGTTGCCTTGGGCAGATGAGGAGGAACGGATTTATCTTCCCCGCGGTCCACGTCAGCAAAATATTCCAAGAGCAGGTGAGTAACTGGGGCACGGTTGTGTGTGAAATTTCAAGTCGAAAGAGGACTTTTGGAGGAGGGGTTTGGCCCACTGTAGCGGTTGGGTTTAAGAGCAGCGGTCTGGTAAAACTTCACGCAATTTTTTTGGAGGGAACAATTGGGCTAGAATTGTGTGAGAAATTTCAAGTGGGACTTTTTGGGGGTTGGGGGATGGGATTTTTGCAACTTTCTGTCCTAATAATAGTGCTCAATAGCATTTAATATAATATTGTAAATGTTGCCTTCTTGTTCAAAGCGCCCATCAGGGGAAATTTCAACCGCAATGATGTGAGAAATTGCAAGCAATTAATTTTAATAGGCTTCTACTTTCAAGTGCTTTGTGTTACTTACTTTTTTGGGGCGGGGGCAAGTACAGGCATGTTGAAATGTGGGGGAAGCCTGGGGCTCCGTTGAAGGAAATGTCGGTCTTGTTGCTTCTTGTATATACACGCGTCTTGCTTTAAGGCCAGTTCTAATTCCCCACTTATCAGCTTAGGGTGGGGGCATTTGGCACAACAGTCGGGAGTAATCTTGTTTGACTGATCCTGCGCAGGGAAACACAGATTGAATGGACACAGGTTAATGCTGTTCCGGTATAGGATGCACTTGCATAGTATGAACAAGCCAAAATGTTCCAAAATTAAGCGATCAAAGTGAGAAAAGTTGCAGCAATTCCGTATGGTATCAAAGCAAAAAGTAACTATTTTACAAGTGACTTTTGGGGGGGGGGGGGCCCGCATAATGTTACGAGGAAAAAAATGTGAAAGACAAAACAAAAAGTTGTAATTTTATGTACACCTTTACACTTTTTTAAAAAGCCTTTTAAATGTATGTTTTTGAATAATTGTGGAGCACCCAACGTGATATGGAAGAAAAAAATGTGTGTACATTTGCAAAAAAATAAAAAATAAAAACAAAAAACAGACTTTACACAATCAGGATTTTGGAGCCGATCAACAACCAGCGAGTAAATATAAAATAAAACTAAATAAAAAAGATAAAATCAATCATCTATCCGATGCTGAACTAATCGATCCAATCTATGTAAACAGTTTGTTTATTGACTGAATAGTCGACCACAGACATCAACATTAATGAGAAATTGAAGAAAAAAAATGGCGGTCTCTTAATTTTTTTCCGGGGCTGTAATAATCTCCTATCAAAGCTGATAAACAGTCAAGAGATGGGAAAGTGTGTGTGTGAGGGATGATTTGAAATAAATCCGAAAAATGAATTTGTTAATCAATACGATGAAATGAAAAATAAAAAAAAAATAGATTGTTGTCATTACAGATGTAAAAAAGAATCTCACAACTGTTTGTTTGTTTTGTTCTTTAAAATATGCATCAAAAGAGGAATTTATAAAATTATACATTATTACCAAAAGAAACATTTCAACTGGCCACAAACAAATTGGTTTTACTTTGGAAGTGACCGGACGTGCTTCTCACCGTCGCCCTCCTTTTATTTTTCTAAGTGAGCGGAAGTCCTCGGCATCTTTTGTCTGGCTCGCGCGCCGCCAGCTCATCTATCCCCCTTGCGTGCACAATTAAGCAGCTCGAGGAGATAAAAAAGCCCAACGCCCGCGACGTCTTTCGGCCCCCGCTCCCTATCCGAACCCCAGCCCCGGCCCGGTTCGCCTCATCCCCGCAGCGAGATGTTCCGAGCTCCCGGCGGCTGCACACGAACACCGACGCCGATACCGGTCCGGGAACACACCGATGCTTTTCAAACGGAGAGCCAGGTAGCGTTCGCTTTCTGAAGGGGAGCCGGAGGGGTGGCGGGGGGTGTAAAAACGGTGCAGATTGAGAAAAAAAACGGCGAAATTGCGATGCAGGGATTGCGTCGGGGAATAAACGCAGAGATAGCGGGGGTGGGGTGCGGGGGCTCCTTCCCCCTCCTTCTCATGCAAAGGCCTTTCTCCTTCTTCATTTCTTTCCCATTTTTCGCTTTAAAACGGAGGGGGGCAAAGAACGGCTCGCTCCGTTTTGAAATCCGGTCCACGGCAGATATTTTCAAGAGTCCTGTCATATTTGTTGCATCTGTTGATTTTTTTTCTCTCTCAAGAAAACCGCTTGCAATGCTGCGAGAAAATGATCAGAAAGCTATGCGAGTCAAGTTACAAGAAAAAAAAAAGAAGTCGCAATCTCACAGGAGTAAATATTGTGTAAAAATAGGCATGTTGTCCAAAAAAAAATCGCAATGTTTCAAGAATAAGGTTGTAATATGGTACAAAATAAAAATGGAAGGTAAACAAGAAAAAAAGGAGCAACGTGACTTGAATTTTGTGATGTTGCAGAAAAAAAGGTCGTTTGGTTGAAAGGAAACAGGCTGCAATGTTATGACAATAAAGAAATATCATGGGGGGGGGCAAAAAAGTTGGAATTGTGCAAAAGTCGCAATGCTGCGAGAGTAATACTGTAGACAAGAAGAAAAAAGTCCCACTGTGATAAGAAAAAAAAAATCGTCCATCATTTGAGATGGAACCTGAGCGCACTGGGGACAAGGTTTTTGCGGCGATGGCTACAAATGTCTCGTCCACTCATCGGGTTGATTCTGTGCATCCGGCAGGATGCTGCGAGGGCTGGTGTGCGGCCGGCTGGGGCCACTTTGGATGTGGAAAGCGCTGCTGCTCTTCGTGGCCATCGCTTTCGCTGGACAACTGCTGGGAATTATCTTCAGCAAAAGGTAATCGTGGATTTTCTCTCTCTCTCGTTTTTTTAGCTAGCCATCATAATGTCGCCGGAACAAAGTTGAGGTTTTGAGATAAAAGTTGTAACGCGGTTAGGGAAAAAAAGCTGTGACAAAATTTCGCCGGCAAAAATCTGCAGTTTTGAGGCCAAAAGGTTCTTGTATCATTACCCCAAAAATAAATTGGCGATAGTACGTCGAGAAAGTCACACCGTTGAAGAAACTAAATGGTAATACGACGCAGAGGAAAAAAGGGGCGGGACAGCTAATAACAAAAGTGTTTTCTTCCTCATTTATTTGTGTCTCCAAAAGCAGCGTCCAGCCGGCCGCTCGCTCCATCTTCTCGTCCCCTGACGCCCAGGGTCCGTCCCTGGGGCCGTGTCGGCCCCACACCCACATCATGTTCCTCAAGACCCACAAGACGGCCAGCAGCACTGTGCTCAACATGCTCTACCGTTTCGGGGAGGAGCGCGGCCTGCGCTTCGCCCTACCGCTGGGCTACCAGCTGGGCTACCCACTGCCCTTCAGTGCCCACAGGGTCAAGGGCTACCGGGGCCCTCGAGTTGTCGAGTTCCACATCATGGGTAATCACATGAGATTTAACAAAGCTGAGGTGAGTGGGTGACAATGTACGACAAGAAAAAAAAAAAAAGTCCTGCCATTCCGAGCGAAAAAGTTGTCATTTTGATGGCTACAAGCGCTTGTCTGGTCTGATTGCAAGTCACCGGTGGCCGTCTTTGGTGGTCTCTTAGGTGGAGAAGGTGATGCCTGCGGACACCTTCTACTTCTCCATCATCAGGGACCCCGTCGCTCTGGCCGAGTCGTCCTTCGCTTATTACAAAGAAGTGGCGCCCGCGTTCCGGAAAGCTAAAGGCTTGGGCGACTTTGCGGACGATCCCGGCAAGTACTACGACTCGCGCGCCCGCAACAACCACTACGCCCGCAATTTGCTGTGGTTCGACTTCGGTATGGACCACAACGCCAACTTCTCGGTGGTTCTGGCGCGGCACGGCGAGGCCGTGGTGCGCCAGACCTTCAAGCTGGTCCTGGTGTCCGAGTTCTTCGACCAGTCTATGATCCTGCTGCGGCACGCCCTGTGCTGGCCTCTGGACGCCGTCGTGTCCTTCAGCCTCAACGCGCGGCAGCAGAAACCGGACGGTGGCGCCGGCGCCGCTTTGACCGACGGATGGGTGGGCAAAGTTCGAGGCGGGCGCTTGCCCGCCAAAGCGCCACCCAATCTGTTCCTCACGGAGGTACAGCGGGAGAAGCTGCGCCAATGGAACGCCTTGGACTGGCACTTGTATCAAGCCTTCAACCGGACCTTCTGGCGGGAAGTGGCCGCGTTCGGCGCTGCCCGGATGGAGCGGGAAGTGGCTCTCCTGCGGAGCCGGCGCGAGGCCCTCGCCGGGGCCTGCCTGCGGGACGGCGGGAAGCCCGTGGAGGCCCACCGCATCCGAGACAAAACCATCAGGCCCTTCCAGAGCGGCTTGGTGAAAATTCTGGGCTACGAGCTGCAGCCGGGGTTGGACAACGGCACCAGGATGGCCTGCCTGAGAATGATCCGCCCCGAGATCCAGTACAAAGACACGCTGGACGCCAAACAGTTTCCGCGGGCGCAGTCGCCGCAAGCCCTGCCGGGGCTGCAAAGCCCAAAGTTAGCCTCTGATAGGTCTTTTTTCAAACTAGACCCATCCAGGACAGGGGAGAAGGGACGGGACCCAGGAGGGAGGACAGGGGAAGAGGGGCCGCGGGACTGGGACGGAAGTCACTTACTTAGCCGCAACGAGTCCACCGCAAGGACAAGGAAGCGGCCAGCGGTTTAAGTGAACTCTCCTTGAACTACAAGCTTTCATCGTACTTCCACTTTCCAGCTTTTTTTTTTTTTTGCTTCTGGACGCTTCCGACAGCGAGACCGTTGACTTCAATGAAAGAGCCTACGGACGAGTGCATTCGGGCCACTCACAAAAAAATAAAATAAAATAAAATAAAAGATATGGCAAGTCCTGAGAAAAAGGTGAATAAACTTGTAGTGCCACAGGATAAAAAAAGTCATTTTGCGGGGGAAAAAAAGAAAAGTCAACAGACAAAATTATGATTTTAGACAATTAAAGTCGCAGTACAGTATTGCAAGAAAAGAGTCGCAAAGTTACCAGAATTTTTTTTTTTTTGTAGTTTTAAGTAAATTTGTATTTTATGCAAATAAAAACATGTTATGAGTAAAACAAGGTCATAAAGTTGCCAACTATATTCGATAAAATATCTTATCCGGTGCCAATGTGACAGGGATAAAATTCTACTATTACAATATATTTTTTAAATTTTATTATTGTTTTGCAACAATCAAGAAAAAAAAACATTAGTCACAGAAAGAAAGTTGCTTGGAAAAATTCAGAATTTTGCAAGAAGAAAAAAAGGCGCCATGTTCTGCCAGTAAAAATGGATGTTGGATGCCACCATCATAACGTTTTTATGGGGGGTAAAAAAGTTGTCAAGTGAAAGTAAATGCTGTGGGAAATCTTTGCAAGAAAAGTCACAAGATTACAGGAATCATGTTGTAATGTCACGAGAACGTTTTTTTAATTTTGGGAGAATTAAGTTGTCGGGCTGTTACGGAAATTCAGTCGTAAAAACGTTATGAGAAAATCTTAATTCAAATCTTTGTGAAAAGTGGAAAGATGTGATATTAACAGAAAACACTACAGTGTTGCAGGAATAAAATCCGAACAGCGCAAATTCATCATTTTTGCAAGACAAATGTCGCAGTATCAACAAGTCAATGTGATTGGAACAGAGGTGTCCTCGTAAAAATAGCCAGCGATTGATGGAAACAATATCACGAGACAAAATTCATCACATGCAAATATTTTAATTTGGGAAAATGTTGCAGCTTTCTCGCCAAAATGGTCAACTTTTTCCCCCGAGTAATTTTTGGACCCTTTTCGTCCCGGTGCAGGCCAGGCCAATACTTTTGTTGGACTAAAAAGGTTCCGCTGTATTCCCGTTACTGTCACCTTGGTGTATTTATACATGTTTGAAAAGGTACTTGGAGTATTATTTTGAAAGGTACTTTGTGGAATGAAGTATTTCATGTGTTGCACAACAATGGCTGCAAGACTGTAGCAGCCGTGAAGTAAGGCGAACGACTGGAACATTTACATCCTTTGTGGGATTATTTGAAGAAACTTGATGCTTTTATTTGGGAAATTGTGACAACAATAAGGCAGATGAAGCATTTTGTTCAATTGCCCACTAAATTCATTTTTAGGAGTCCTATCCAGAGATGTATACCAAATTTCCTCAAATAGCGGCCGCCTGGTTTTTAAACGCCGTGCCTCAATTCATGCCACGAACAAATAATCAGCCTCTTTAATTATTTATGAAAGTAGACATATTTTATTGTTGAGTATTTATTTATACAGTCTGATGTTAAATATTCTAAAATGCTTTGGTACGAATGAAGGCCTTCTCTCCAATAAGCACCCAGTACTCTGCACTAAATAAACATCCGTGGCCACTGTTTGAGGAATACTTTGCCAGCAGAGAAGCCGGATCATGTGATACTTGTCTTTTCTTTCTCTCTCTCTCTCTCTCTCTCTCTCTCGCTCTGTCTCAACCTCTCGGGTTTTTTTTTGTACCTCCGCATGGTTTGCCGGACCCAACAATGCGTCCATTGATAATTTGTCACCGGACTCTGAATATCCAAGTTGACAATAACTTCAGTGTTTAAGTCCATGAAATAAAAAGTCACACAGACAGACACCAGGGATCGGAGTTTGATTTTTCTGTGCTACGTGGACTTATCGCTCCAAAAAGTAACAATAAGGAACCAACAAAAGTGATTTTTAGTTTGGTTAATGTGTACAGGTTTTGACAATATAGTAGTAATTCTTATTTTTATTATACCTTGATCACAGTAAAGGGGCAACGTTACAAGGGGAAAATTATATATATATATATATATATATATATATACACACATTACATGAGACATATGAAGTAACACAAATGTTATATTTTACGAAAAAAAAAACGTAATATAAAGAGGAAAATGCTAATGTTTAAACAATATTTAAAATTTTAGGTACTTGTTTTTTGTGCAATTGTTACTCTATGACAAACACCTAATTTGTGCAATATTGTATTTGTAAAAAAAAAATATATATACTGTATATATCTTCCGTTTTATTTTTATGATCTGCAGTGGTAACCAGCGTCGAGCAATCAGCTCGTCTACTCTCGTCGATCGATTACTTTGGTCTCGTACAAACTTCAGCCGCTCCAAAGCCGCATCGATTAACCACTCTGTTGTTTTTTTTTTTATCTACAAATTACCATCAAATGCGAACTCACTGCGGACTTTTTGCTTTGTTTTTATGCCGCGCGACATTTTCGGGACGCACGTCTTGGTTGTGTGTCCGCCTTTGACAACGTCTTCATTCCCTTGTTTGTTTACATGGCAACATATGGTTAGTGAGCGCAACTTTTTCGCTGGCCATGGAGTCGCTGTTTGAACACACTGTGTATTTTCCCGCCGCGGGGGAAGCGGCGGACCCGGTGGACTGCGAGGCTCTTGAGCAGAGAACGCACTTTTACCTCGGGGAGACTGTCCATTTTCTTGTGGTGCTGCGTAAAGGTCGTTTGTTAAAGGCAAAGCCAATGGGCGACTTGTTCGCTGTGGCGACCGTTGGTGCTCAGTTCGGTGACAGTCGGCTAGACTTGAATAACAGCGTAGAAGAAGAAACAGAAGCGGAGGAGGACCAGGCTGACATTTCTAATGAGCACCACCGAAGAAGTGCCAACGCAAACCGGAAGTTCATTGAGTGCTGCCCGATTCTAAACCACAACAATGCACGTCATAGGATGGAACCGGTCAAGGTAACTCCCCCTCCCCCCAAAAGTTCAATTTTCCTCCATTTGGTGGCACCCTTGAACGATAGAACTTAGAAAGTGTAACTATTGTAAGTCAAGTAGTATTTGTGTTGACTGTGTACCTTTATGGGGCGTGGCCTACGTGTGAGTCGCTCCTTGCGAGTGTTCTCATTTTTCATTTGCCTATTCCTCCCATTTGATAAACACTGAAAGTGCGCTGGTTACTGTGGCTCTCCTTGCTGACATGCAAGGGCATTACGGTACTGTACTTAAATTCAAGGATGACATCTTGTCCCATGCTTATCCTGCAGTCGACTCAGTTGTCAGAAGAACAGATTTCCTTCCGTCTTACAGTTACTCTCGACAAGCTCCCGGTCAACACACTCCAAGCCAAGGTCAGTCTATTTTCCAATTCCCATCTATTAATGAATTATTTTTCTCGGAAGGAAACATCTTTTCATTTATGATCAATAGGATGTAAATTGGAGTCACAATATTATGAGGGAAAAAATGTTAATGTTTGGGACGTAAAGTCATAAAGATATGAGTAAATACCAAATTTACCAAAATTACCAGAAATGATACATATGACCAGAAAATCATTCATTCATTCATTCATCTTCCGAACCGCTTTATCCTCACTAGGGTCACGGGGGGCGCTGGAGCCTATCCCAGCTGTCATCGGGCAGTAGGCAGGGGACACCCTGAATTGGTTGCCAGCCAATCGCAGGGCACACAGAGACAAACAACCATGCACGCTCACACTCACACCTAGGGACAATTTAGAGTGTTCAATCCGCCTGCCATGCATGTTTTTGGAATGTGGGAGGAAAC
>CAAKHF010021118.1:0-10543 GCA_901007745.1 Hippocampus kuda
ATTTTCAGCGAAAACGTGCCGAATATTGCCAACAATCAATGCCGCTTTGTGACTGCTACTTCAGTCAACTAAAATACTGTACAGGTCCCGGCTACACATCGTGCAGGAGCCGAGAGTTGCTGTGTCCTGCTTCAAACCTCGCTTTGAAAAGCTGTGCATTGCAAAACATGCTCATTGTAGCCATTAATCCAGACATCATTATGATTTAAAAAAAAAGCACAAATTATTTTATATATTTTTGTTTTTCTGGTTAACGTTTTTTTAAAATGTTGTGCTCCTGAGATAATGTTGGTGATTAGTTTGAATGCATTATTAGTCATTGAGTTTATGTCATTTTATTTTTCAGTATCGTATGGTTTGACATGGTCAGTCAAAAAATATTTCTTGTTAAATTAAGGATTCAATGTTATTTTTGAATTTCAGATGCACTTTAAATCTTTTCTGTTCCAGTAATTAAAGCTATTCTTTGTTATAAGTTGGTCCATAAAGTTGGTCCATATTTCTTTCTTTTTTTTTATTCTCTTGTACGTTAATAAGGATACAGTGTTATGCAAAGGTGCACTTATAACAATTTTACAGACAAATGATATTTATAGCCATGTGGTGGGGGGGGGGGCGAGATGTTTTCCTCTTCCTTGGGGGGGCATGACAGAAAATAATTGAGAACCACTGCTACTGTATAACTAGACAAATCCACATGCTGACACAAAGAAAATATGTGTGACAACAATCTTTTTTTCGGGGGGTTATGGGTTTTTTTTTTTTTGGTTATGTTTTGTTTTTTGGTTTTTTTTTGTAATTCTGTGTATCTATGTTCATGTAGGTAGAGAACAAGTTAGTGTACTGGTGGAGAATGCCATTGCTGGGACATCAATGGGTAGCCTGATTTATCAGCCTGGTGGCTGTGGAGAGCAGAACATGATCCACATGACCCTGCCTGTAATTGCAACGACCTATTTGGACAAAACCAACCAGTGGGAAACTGTGGGCTTTGAGAAACGTAATGAAGCCCTGCAACACATAAAAACTGGTAGGTTCACATTATACTGTTTAAGAAACAGGCATTAATTACAAATATTTAATATTAAATACTGAGGATTCCACAAACTGTCAGTGATGAAAGAGAGTGAAATGTGATGTCAAGGTGGTTAAAAAGTCTGTTTTGGGCACAGGGTACAGAAATGAGCTTGCTTTCCGGAAGAAAGATGGCTCTTTTTCTGTGTGGGCCAATAGAGGTAGTAGCAGCTGGTAAGTCACTCAAACAAACAAACAAAAAACACAATGTATCTGCCATTCTTAATCTTTCAAGAACAAAGTAAGATCCCGTATTCCAATGACTAGAACTGAAGTTGTGTGCCATCTCCTCTTTCAGGCTGACAGCCTATGTTGCCAAAGTGTTCTCCATGTCCAACCAGCTGTTGGCAGTGCAAAGAGATGTGATCTGTGATGCTGTCAAGTTTCTTATTCTCAATGCACAGCAACCTGACGGCATGTTTCGAGAAGTAGGCAGGGTGGCTCACGGCGAGATGATTGTAAGGACAATCATTTTTCATTGCAGTGAATTGATCTTTTTGCCAATGATTCTGATAATAATGTAGCTTCATTTATGTATCGTGTACGTGCGTATGCATGTGTTTAGGGTGACGTGCGGGGTGGAGACTCAGACGCCTCCATGACAGCCTTCCATCTCATTGCAATGCAGGAATCCAGCGCACTTTGCTCTGCCACTGTTAATGTGAGTGCTTTACCCCATACGGTATACTGAACTTGCCAACAACTTTTAATTACTGGCCTGAGAAAGCGATGGATGGAAGAATTCTGCATTAGTATGACTGACCAGGTCACTTTTTTTTTTTTTTTGAGAGAACCCTAAATGGGTTCTCCTTCAAACTAATGCAAACTAATGACATATTTGACAGTGCAGCTTCAGATGCAAGTCTCTATCCCTAAGCAATGTCAATGCTAGTGTTCCTGTCATGTGTGATACATAACTAGTTAAAACTTTACAGTACATTCCTGTGCCAAGCTCACTGAAACAAAAGTTACGAATGTGACTTAGGGTTTAGGAATCCCAGATGACCATCAGAACATTCAGTCACTCGAAAACCTCGTGTTTGGCTGAGAAAACTGTAGGAAATGAACCTCTGGTGACACCTGAATTTAGGCGATACCTGTCCGGGTTTATACTCAAACTGCGCATGTGCAGAGTAAACATTCAGTGCTTTAACCAGTCAGTCAGGATGACATAGAACCAGTGACGTGAGGTTCATCACTGGTGAGGCGCTATTCCTCGGGTCTCAAATATAAAACTATGAACCCAAAGTACAAGATTAGCCTATATTTCAATGTTGACCTTCATTGAAACATGCGTTTCAACATTTAATTATTTGTCTCTCAGTTCAGAACTGTTCACCATTGTGATGGCAAGAACAACATATGAATATTTAATATAAGGTCAAGTTTGTTGTTGTTGCATTATTATTGTTGTTGTTTTTCAGGTCTCCCTTTAAAAAAAATAAGTAAAGGCATTTCATCAGGTCTTTCATTTAATATGAAAGACCTGATTATAAAATGACTGTGACGAGGTGTCTTGATGTTTCCAACAAACCCATTTGTGTGTTAGTCTGTAAAGAATTGGATGAGTTAGTATGAATTTATTGGAGCCAAACACAGTTTACCTCTTGGTAAGGGTATGGGAAAGAACACCGGGGAGTCATGTAGCATTGCCTCTCTTGTCTACCCTGACCATATGTCCCTATAAATAAAACTGATATTCTCCAATTTTTGAGCTAGGCTTAATCCATTGCATAGGCACACATCTGTCATCAGGGGAAATTGATAACTAAATCTGCGTTGCCACCATTGATGTTCTGAACAACAGAAAAACAGGGGTCCAAGGAGTGACCCTTGGTACCATCATGATGCCCCATTTTACCCTCTTCTCCATCTCTCCAGAGTTTGGAAGATAGCGAGGCCAAAGCGCTTGCTTACCTGGAAAAGCGTCTGCCCAGCCTCAACAACCCTTATGCTGTTGCCATAACATCATATGCTTTAGCGAATAAGGATAAGCTGAACAAGGAAATCCTCTTCAAGTTCGCTTCGCCAGGTGAATTCTAAAACTGTGTTAATTTTACTCCTTGGTATTCTACAATCAAAGCTAAATTATAGTGCTGTGACCAAAGGAAAAAGATAAAAGAAAAGAAAATACATTCTTATCTAAATTGACGCACTGTAGCCTAGTATTGTGATTTCCAGAATAAATATATATTTTTTGGGATCCGTTACAAAAATGAATGACGTGAATGAAATTGTGTTTTATTGCGTTGCAGATAATTACTTATTATAAAATATGAATTGAAGCAACATTTCACAAATTGCATGTCTCCTTGCAGAGTTTACCCATTGGCCTGTACCAAAGGGACATATTTATACACTGGAGGCTACAGCCTATGCTCTTCTGGCTTTGGTCAAGGCTCGGGTAAGTGCATTTGATTCATATGGGCGACACAAAAAAATTGGGTGATTTTCTAGAAAGAAATTGTGTTCAAGACTGACCTTGTCGTCCAGGATACATCAAAATCAATGTAAAACATCATCATTAATTTAAGCAAAGGTTTCCCACATTGTCCTGTAACATTATTGACTGAGAACCACTTTCAACAGTAGTTGATAGTTGCTACATGTCCTGTCCATCCAATGCAAAATGTTTCTTTTAATCTGTTCATAAAGGCCTTTGAGGAAGCCAGACCTGTGGTGCGATGGTTCAACAAGCAGAGGAAGGTGGGCGGAGGCTATGGATCGACTCAGGTGAGAGTATATTTTATGGCCAAATTCATGTCATCTGGGCTCAGCTCTGAGCTTTTCCTCTTTTTGTCTGGATAGGCGACAATCATGGTATATCAAGCTATATCGGAATATTGGACCAGCGCCAAAGAGCCAGATTACGATCTGAAAGTGGACATTGATGTGCCGGGCAGATCGAGACCTCTCAGATATAACTTCAACAAGCAAAACCACCATGCCACAAGAACAGCTGAAGTGAGAGTGCCCCCACATCTCATTAATCTAACATTCTTACTGCTGTCCAAATTAAACATCTACAAATAAGCGTTTGTGTGCATTTTTAACCAACAGATGCAAAGTATTAACCAAGATGTCAAAGTGACAGCTGAAGGTAGTGGAGAAGCAACATTAACGGTAAGTCAACTAATTCTCCACGCTGTTTTTAACAGCTGCTGTAGTGGTCCAAAAAACATTTTATTGTTGAGTTTAACCATTTCATGCACCAATAATAACAACCTGTAACCTGGTAACATGATAAACTGTCCACTGTGGTAACCGCTGTCTCTGAAAGGGTTAGGGGGAGAGTTTCGGTGGGGAATGTGTGTCCTCTGGCTTGGAAATGACACAAAAAGGCTGGTTCAAATTATATCACTATATCACTTTATATCGCTGGATATAAAGAATAGTGCTGTCAAGTGATTAAAAAAATTGTGAGATTAATTAATTATGATCTGTAATTAATTGATCTAATTATCTATATTTTCCATCTCATCTAAAAATTGCTGAAAAAAAACTTTTATTTTAAATTCATTACATTATTGAGGCAGATCAAAAGATTGACATCACAAAAAAAGTAGTATTATAAAGTATTGTTTTTAAACAGACTTGAACAGATGCAGTCCTAGCCATTTACTTTCTGCTGTAGTTGAGACTAGTTACAAAATAAAAAGAACCAACATATGTTCATTCCTTGAAAATGATTTCCATCATATAATTTGCTGTTGTGTCAATCCGACAGTTGGTGTCTTTGTATTATGCCCTGCCATCAGAAAAAGAAAGTGACTGTCAGAATTTTGACCTGTCGGTGCAACTTATTCCAGGTAATGTTGATATTTGGTCATTTTTAAAAATGAGTTTGGCAATGTGCTCATATGCCGGGATGTTTTTATTGTTTGCATGAAAACATGAATCAGCTCTGCTATGTCTTTGTAGAAAAACTTGATGAGGAAGAGAAGATATACAAGCTAAAAATAGAGGTGATGTAAGTACAACCAGGAAAAGAAGACTGCAAACTTTTCTCAATATTGCTGACAAAAAAAAAACAAAATGGAAAGCAACTCATTTCTAATTTTTGATTTTATGCTGGTGTCTGAGCAGTTATAAAAACAAAGAGCACGATGCATCCATGTCAATCTTGGACATCGGCTTGTTGACTGGCTTCCGTGTTGATGAGAACGACCTGAACTTGGTACGAGCCCTCAAAGACAAACCTTGCATTGTCATTATCGCGTCGAAGCAGTTTCTGAGATTGTATGTTTCCGTGCAGCTGGCCAAAGGACACGCCCCCACCATTTCTAAGTATGAGATGAACACAGTCTTATCAGAGAAGGGCTCTCTCATCATCTACTTGGACAAAGTAAGACGGACAACTCTTCATCTTGCCCCTTTTCCAATCATCAAGCGCTGCTTCACATTTGTTTACACCACCTCCACAGGTCTCTCATAAGCGTCGTGAGGAAGTCAGCTTTAGGATCATCCAGACCCTGAAAGTCGGCATCTTACAACCCGCTGCTGTGTCCGTTTATGAATACTACGATCGTGAGTCACAAAGACATTTCTGCCTCACACAGTGTCATTATCTGGTGCAGAGAAAGATTAGATCTATTTTTCTCCCGATATATATTTTTATGAAAAATGTGGAGTTGGATATGCACACAATTTTTGGCGTGTGCGGTATTTTTCTATTGACATCCAGAGATTCAGATGAACTTGAGAATTGGTGAGGTCAAAGATGACTCATAAGTTATAATCGCTGTTCGAGTTCATCTCGCGTGTTTGATCAGAATCTGGCCAGGGGTCTCAAGTTCCTCTGCTCCAAATTCAAGAATGTGTTTGTGGACTTCGGATTGTCCGTTGGGAACAGAAGATGAGCCTACCCCAAGCTGTTTTCATAAAGTTGGAAGCTGAGACTTGTCCTAAATGTACTGACAAGATGAAGAAGAGTCAAGGGGAACTAATTGATCGTGTCAAATACGGTTTAACAGGGCGGCCCAGTGCTCCAGTGGTTAGCGCGTCGACCTCACAGTGCAGAGATACCAATTCAATTCCAGCTCCGTCCTCCCTGTGTGGAGTTTGCATGTTTTCCCCGGGCCTGCGTGGGTTTTTTTCCGGGTACTCCGGTTTCCTCCCACATTCCAAAAACATGCATGGCAGGCTGATTTGAACACTCAAAATTGTCCCTAGGTGTGAGTGTGAGCGCTGAAGGTTGTTCATCTGTGTATGCCCTGCGATTGGCTGGCAACCGGTTCAGGGTGTCCCCCGCCTACTGCCCGAAGACAGCTGGGATAGGCTCCAGAACCCCCCGTGACCCTTGTGAGGATGAAGCGGATTGGAAAATGAATGAATGAAAATCCGGTTTAGCAGTAAAATCAGAAACGAGTCTCAGTCCTTGGCTACATACAGAGCAACTTTCTCAAACCACACTTGACAACTCAACAAGACAGTCAATATTGTCCATTTCTGTGAGCTCAACAAAAACTGCTTGTCTATTTGTAGAGAGGCATTGTGTGAAATTCTACCATCCTGAGAGGAGAGCAGGTCAGCTGCTGAAACTCTGCACAAAGAACGAATGTACCTGTGCTGAAGGTAAGATGGACGACAACTTCCAGTTTCCTCAAACTGTATCATGGGAATTTTCTGAAAAAACAAAACAAAAAAAACACAACAAAAAAACGCAGCTGCATAACGGAACACTGACACATCACTGCATCCACTTCAATAATCTTTTTCCCTCCCACCCAGAGAACTGCAGTCTTCAAAAGAAGGGTCAAATCAGTAATGATTTGCGTGCAGAAAAGTCTTGTGAGAGTACCCCAACCAGCAAGATAGACTATGGTAAGAGAACGGACAGTACAGTACTGTATATTGATTTTATTTGTCATATTAGGTGATTGCGCGAATGAGTAAGCAAGAGGATAATGTGTAACTTGGCTTTCCTCAGTGTACCACATACAATTGGAACAATCTAAAGACGGTCTGTCAACTGACATCTATACAGCACGGGTGAAGCAAGTCATCAAAGAAGGTGGGATTGGATTTTTATTGACCTTGGAAATATTCACATTAGCTGTCTTATGTATGACCGGTGTCAATGCGTATGACAAAATGCTGACTTTTCAGGAAACAAATGGCATGTTTGTTGCACCACTAATGTTGCATTATTTAAGAGAGCAAGCCAGTTTCAACACTTGAAATTTCTGGATCAATTCTAAAAATAACAGACCCAAATGGGAACTGACCAATTGCAGAGATGTGAGAAAAAATATGAAATTGACCAAATTTGGACCTGGGAGGTTTAGCCTTGAAACCCAAGATATTTTTCAAAGAATATTGATGCTCTCATACTGATGATACTTTTTCCATCAACATATTTTCTTTCTTCTCCCATGTTGCCGTTACAGGAAATAAAGATATGGGTGCCCAAGGGAAACTGCGCACATTCCTCAGTTATCCACACTGCAGGGATGCTTTACAGTTGGAAATTGGCAAATCCTATTTAGTCATGGGCTCATCGAAAGATATTCACAGAGATGACGAGGCACAAACGTAAGTCTCCGGATGTGTAAAATGTGTGCGAGAGTTGAGTGACCTTTTTTTTTATTTATTTATTTATTCATCAAGGCTGGTTCTGTTTATTGTTCGATGTTCACTCACTTATTGGGGGTGATACACTCCAAGTGAATTTCTGTGAAGCAGCAGGTGACTTTTCAGACATTATGACCCCCCCCCCCCACCACATACACAGTTCCACCCTTCTCAACACTTGTTACACAAAATAAATATAACTTTTGAAATGCAAAATATAGAATGAAATACCGAGCTGCTGGTTATGGGCGGCAAACTGTCTAATTTCCAGGGTCTCGGTTATTGTAAAACAAATACCAAAAAAAAATCAACAGTTTGTTTGACTGGTCCGACTTAGAAGGGAAAAAAGGAGCAAGACAATGTGGCTAAATAGCAAGGTAAAATAGCAGTACATGATGGTCACAAATCCGCCATCGAGTGAATCCACAATAACCGAAACCGCAAAGTAGCAAGGGAACAATGCATGTGAAAGATGACCTTATTTTTACCGTCTTCTCTTCAGCTTCCACTATGTTTTTGGAGAGAATACCTGGCTGGAATACTGGCCGACACCTGCGGAGTGTCAAACCCAAGAACACAGACCTACTTGCTTAGGGATGGAGCTCCTCATCAAGAAATATGAAGGTTTTGCGTGCGAACAATAGTCGAGTCAAGCACATTCAATGAAAATATGTTTTCACCATCCTCATCACATGAATCTTCTCTTTTTATGTCATTGAATGTGTCAACCTGCTAATTACAATTAAATTGATGCTCATCTCACTACCTCTGTTTCACTTTGAATTCATGAATTAGAAAAGCAGTTTGATGAGTTGTGAAAGATCCACAAAATCAGAAGATGGTTTTAAAACTAACCCTGTTACTGTATCATGAAAGGGACAAAAAGGACTTATTCATCTCTTCTTCGTCACCCCTTGACTCATTAGTGAGAGTATTTTAGACTGGATTTTGAGGTGTGAAATTCTGACGGAAATTTTGTTGTGTTAAAGACAGCGCATCTCAATTACTTTCCGTTCCCCGCCTACATGAAAGCAGACTAATTATCATTTGTGTTTAATCCAAATTAGACATTTGTAAAAATCTGCTTTTACTTTGGAAAACAATGATCAGTTTCCAAAAGGAACATAAAGGAACACCACCCCCTTTCCTGTGATATTGATTAATTGTTGTTTGGTTGTTGTTGTTGTTTTTGTTAGTCTTAAACAATATATGACAATAATTAGAAACAAAAAAGAGAGATATCCAGATCACTTTACAAGTCACAAATTAACATGTTTTTAGATGCTGCCACCTATTGTAGTTGACTTGCAATTACACATTCTTGAATGGCAAAAAAAAAAAAAAAAAAAAGACTTCCCTGGGTCACACGCCGCCCCTCCCCACCCGGACATCTCACCGCACCCCTTCCGGGGGTCCACCCCACTATAAGAGAACTGGTTACACCGTGAGTACTACCTCAATCATACATTTCCCCAAAGTAGAACATAACTGATTTTTAAATGGAAATCATTTTATTTCATTCCTCTAAATTGAACATTTAATACTTTGGCATAGCCTTTTTTTAAAACTCAAATGAAACAGAAAAGAAATACTTTGAAAATAAATAAATCAATTAAAAAAAAAATGGGTGGCCCAGTGGTCGACTGGTTAGCGCGTTGACCTCACAGTGCAGAGGTTGTGGATTCGACCCGGGCTCTGACCTTTCTGTGTCGAATTTGCATTTTCTCCCCGTACCTTCATGGGCTTTCTCCGGGTACTCTGGATTCCTCCCACGCTCCAAAAACATGCTTGGCAGGCTGCTTGAACACTAAATTGTCCTTAGGTGTGGGTGTGAGCGTGGATGGTTGTTTGTCTCTGTGTGCCCTGCGCTTGGCTGGCATCCGGTTCAGGGTGTCCCTCGAAGAAAGCTGAGATAGGCTCCAGCACCACCCTTGTGAGGATAAAGCGGATTGGAAAATGGATGGATGGATGGAAAGATGCCTTTGTTTTATGTCTTACAAAATTTCCCACAAATAATGGAGCTCCTTTGAATAATTCTCATTTAAACTTTAAATATCAATGTTCTGTGCTCCCTGGACATTATAGGTTTGTTGATGACAAAGTAGGTCTCCAGATTCCTCACTAGTGAGGCCAAAAGGAAGCACAGTGGCACAGGCAATGAGAGTCAGCTCACGCTTTCCCCTCCCCGACCCCCTTGCTGTTCTATATTTCATTCATAAAATGCAGCATCACTCGCCACTCCATTTTCACTCCAGCCAAAAGTTGCTAGGCAACAGCAGGAAAAAAAAAGGAAGGTGAATTGGGAAGAGGGAAACTTTCACCCATGTAATCTCGTAATTGAAAGAACTTAACAGTTGGTGCCAAGTCACTGAATACTCAGATTGCCACTATTTTCCATGATATAAATCTTATTTCAAATGTAATTGTGTGTGTGTGTGTGTGTGTGTGTGTGTGTGTGTGTGTGTGTGTGTGTGTGTGTGTGTGTGTGTGTGTGTGTGTGTGTGTGTGTGTGTGTGTGTTTGTGAGTATACATATGTATGTATATAAAGTATACATATATATGGGCGCCTGGTGATCCAGTGGTTAGCGCATCAACCTCACAGTGCAGAGCTACCGGGTTCAATTCCAGCTCCGGCCTACCTGTGTGGAGTTTGCATGTTCTCCCTAGGCCTGCATGGGTTTTCTCTGGGTACTCCAGTTTCCTCGAACATTCCAAAAACATGCATGGCAGGCTGATTGAACACTTTAAATTGCCCCTAGGTGTGAGTGTGAGCGTGAATGATTGTTTGTCTGTGTGTGCTCTGCGATTGGCTGGCAACCGGTTCAGGGTGTCCCCCACCTATTGCCTGAAGACAGCTGGGATAGGCTCCAACACCCCCCGCCCCCTCCCAAAACC
>CAAKHF010021124.1:0-29175 GCA_901007745.1 Hippocampus kuda
TTTTTTTTTTTGTTATCTTCTTCGGAGAGCCAAGCAGCACCGCTCACGACGAACCACCGAACAGAACACAAGAAACCGGTCCTCAACCGAACCAATCCAACCCGACCGGACCATGTCGGGACCTTATGGGCGGATTGAGGCCTGGCTTTTGGTCACCCTGGTGACTCTAGTCCACCTCGACACAGCGGAGGGGACCGGCGGGGACGCGCGTCCCAGTCAACGCAACCCGGCGCGGTTCTTCCCGGTCCCCGTGTGGAAATTTATGGCAGGTAAGAAAGCGCACAACAACCATAACAAACACAGCCGAAAAATCTGTTGTGAGTGTTGTTGCTGTATGCGCGTTATGTAGTGTCAGGACGTGAAGGTTCTTTCGACCTGACCCGGCCGCAGTTCCGCTGCAGCGACGACAGGCTTTGGGTCCGTTTGTCCCTCGTCAGACATTCCAAAGCGCGGCTGGCAAGTGAGTGGCTTTCGTGTGTGTGTGTGCGCGCGTGTGCGTGTGCACGTTTCATCTTGTGAACGCTTACGTGCGTGCAGACGGAATTCGGCTGCTGGCGCTGGCCGACAGTTCTGCTGCTTCCGTTCGGAGGTTCGGTCCGGTGCTGCTGCTCAAGCTGCCATACGGTAGCGCGCACCTGCAGCTGGCGGTACGTGGACGCACGCACTCGTTCGTGCTCGGCACTTTTTCATGCGTCAAATGCTATTCGCTCGATGCGCTTTTGGAGCCAGGACCTCTGCCAAGGAGGCGACTCTTTTGTAGAAAATGCACAAGAAAGTTTGAGTTGGTTCAACGCATTGTCTCAATGTTTGTTTTTTCCGAGTCAGGAACGTTAGAGACTTTCCCCAAGTTCCCTTTGCATGATGGAAAAAGTGTCCAATATCCTGCACGCCTTTCCCGTCATCAATTGGGAAAAAAAAAATCATTTCTCTCAAAGTGTTTTGCTATCTGACGGGCGTTTATTGTGGCCATCGCATTTGCTGACCTTCTCCTGTTTCCTGTTTTGTTGCTGATTTTATTATTGGCTCATGTTTAACTACGTTCTCATTTTGCACATTTGATAAAAAAAGACGTTGGCCTGCCAACTGCAAAAAAAAAAAAAAAAAAAAGCTTTCATAATTTAATAATGGCAATGCTATCCACAAAGTATTGCTTTGTAAAATATTTCTTGCTATCTGGTGGACACTCTTTCATACAAAAAAAAATTGGGTCGGACTGTTATATTGTTCATTAGTCAGGGTGCTTATTTGATTGGCTACATTTAGTTTCCATCACACTCCAGAGTCAAATGACAGTCAATGGCTTTCCCTATATCATGCTTTTTGGTCATATATTTCATGTTTAGTAATTTCTTTAATACTTACACGTCATGATTATCAAGAAAAATCCCCTCTTAACACAAGATTGGATCATTTTATTTTAAGAGACATCAGTCAGGATAACATCCAGACTGTCCCTGTGTGCCCAGCCTGATTCTGCTTCAAAGCATCTCTCTGGTGTCATTTCCAATCTAATGCTAGCTGCTCATTCCAAAAGAAAACCGGAATCATTTCTGCCTACGCTAACCTGTTGTCGCCTCTCTTGAAAGTTAAGCCCTTGTCATGGGACTAATTTTCTCCCGACTTCTCTCCAGGTGGCAAATGGAAGACGCTTCCACCAGCTGCAGGTCTTTTATTTTGACAGTCTGCTACAGACCAATATGGTGGCGCTTGCTTCCTGCGAGGATTTGGCCACTGATCTTCATCTGCCGCCCCCCTTGATGCTCTGCAAACCCTCGCAAATCCTGGTCCAGCTGCCTTCAGGCTCCAAGGTTCTGAAGATCAAAAATATCGGTGATGGAGCTCCAATCCGTCCTGCAGTCAGCGTGGTGGAAGCAGGTTCTGTATTCGTGCTCAACTCCACTGCGGCCCACACAGTAAAGGAACCGAACAAAAGATCCGACCCTAGTTCGGGCTTCATAATATTGAATGGGTTTTATTCATTGCAGTATTCAATGGTGGTGTATTTGGACTCTCTGGGGGAAATGTCCACCATGCTGGCAGCTTGCGACAACGCGGACACTCAAAGGGCACACAAAGTTCAGCCAAGATCTTTGCGGGATGAAGTGGACTCTGACTCTCAAGCTGCTGCAGAGGAACTACAGTGTACCACCACCGCCGCTCCAATATCAGTGTTTTATCGGGACTCCCCCATCTTTGAATTGTGGGGTTATGATGAAATTCCTTCAGGTGAATATAATGAAGATGACACGGCGGACACTACCGGTGATCTTGCACCAACTCGGTCAAGTACGATGAGTGCCACCACTTTAAGACCCTGCGCCATAAAAACTTCACCTTCTCCCGCTCCTGCTTGTGAGAGTCTCACTGACTCCACGACTTCAAAACCACGTCCAGACGCAATACCACAAAGTCGCCCTGGAACTACTCCAGCATTGCCCGCGATCTCTGTGACAACTGCTGCAGCGCCAACATCCAGTGTCGCTCCAACCGCAAAAAAGATCTCCACTCTAACGCCCTCGACTCCTGGAAGTAGAACCTCTGCAGCCGCACCGATATGTGCAACGATGACCCCTCCCGTGATGCCTCGAGCTCCAACCAGCTCTGCTCCAACCTCAACTTCGGCCGTACCTGGTGGGGTGTTTAGATTTGACGCACCTTTGAGCATGTCTGCTGCGATGCGGACAACCACCTCGCCTCCTACCACAACCACCCCTACGGCACCTGTTACAACACCGTCATCCGCAAGCAGCTCTACTTTTGTGTCGACCACGACTGAACCCGCAACTACGGGAGCCTCAACTGAACTTTACACAAGTGAGATCCCCACAATGACCAGTTCTGCTCCTGCAAGTGCAGTGCCTGCAACCCCCTCCACAACTGTTGTGGTCACTGCAGCTGAATCGCGAAGGACAACGGCACTACTTGTGCCAATCACAACTACACGGCCCACAATCACATATCCAGTTTTACCCAAAACTCCACCTACCTCTCCAACCACAAGTTCTTCACCTACATCGCACTCTCTTACCCCAACATCTACTGGAACCACAACTGCTGCGGCCTCAAGGGAACTTTCCGACTCCATGATGCCCACACTCAACTCGCCTCCAACCACCATGACCACATCGGGTTCAATAAGTACTATACTGAAAGTCAGCCGAACTCTTTCAAGATCAAAATTTCCTGAATTGGGTACAACAACCTTTACTATGGCCACCACAAGTGGAGTAGCAACTACCATTCCTGCTTCAAGCACAGCTACAAGACCCACAACCATAAATTCTGTACCCACAACCAGCTCAGCCTCTTTCATGACATATTGGACCATGACGACTGCAGTGCCAACAACCACCTCATCTCTTCCCTCGATGACCACTCTTGTTCCAACCACAAATGTGTTCCCATTGACCTCAGCCAAGACATCTAGTGTGGTACCTGCAACCATACAGGCCAACGTTTCAGTCTCCTCAACCACAAGTCTTAAACGAGTAGGAAGCCAAGGTCTTTCACAAACCATACCAATGTCTGCTCCAACCATGCAATATCCTCTGTTTACAACGACCGATGCGTTGACCAGATCTACTGCGGTGCTTCCAGGCTCTGGTGCACCTCTCAGAAATATTACTCTCGCTCTAGCCGCAATACCCACACCTCCCTCCTCTCTTATGATGGCGACCGCTTCTGCTCCAATCACAAGTCCTGTGCCAAAAACAATGGCAGGTCATTCCATGACCACGTCAACGTCTCCTGAATTGGTCACAACCTTTGATTTGACCACGAGTACCGCGGTACCGAACAGAACCTCATCTGCCGCAATAAACGCGCCTGCTCCAACCACGAGCCATGAACCCACAACCACTTCAGGCCCCTCACACACCACATCAGTCTCTACTGTAGGTTCCAGAATCATGAATGCTACAATACACACCACCACCTTTGCTACTGCGCCTCCAACTACACTATCCAAAACCACAAGATCTCAAATCACAAATCACAAACACACAGTCGTCCCTCTGACCCGAATCACAAGTACTATGACAACAAGAACAAATCCCGCTCAAACAAGTCCTTTAGCCAAAACGACTCCTACTTTGACTTCAGCTATCATCGAAACCAACACGGCTCCAGTTTCGACGACACTTTCTCCAACAATGAGCACTCCTCCTCCCACTTCTAACTGTGCTAAAACCTCATCTACTGCTGGACGCAGAGTTTCACAGGACACAATTTCAGCCTCACAAACCACAAGTTCTGGACCAACAACCTCCGCTTTGAGCGCAACTGCTAAAATGCCCCCAACCACTATTGCGCTTACCTTATCCACAATGCCAACCACCACCTGTGCTACACATTCTCATGCTGTACACGCAACTCCACTGGCCTCAACTACAGCACTTCGAATCCCATCTGTACTTGATACCGTCTCTGCCTCGACTGCGACTTCTGCTGTGCCCATGACTCCCGCCTTTGTCGCTACTAAATCTTTGACCATGACTAACGGAATACCAAAAAACCCGCCAACCCCGACTACAAAGACTTCTCTTGCTCAAACCACAACTATGCCAACAACTAGATTTCCTACAATGGTGAAGACTTTTGCTCAGACTTCAGGACCCAAAACCACCTACGACACAACTGCTACAGCCACTGAGAGACTCTTGACAACTCTTCCAACTACAATTAGCACAGTCGGCCCATCTTCTACCATGATGCCCAATTTTGCTCCAAGTAAAAGTCCTTCACCCACAACCACCTCAGTACCTTCACAAACGAAAACGTCGACTGCAGTTCCAACTCCTACCACAGCTAAAATACCCACGACCACCTCCACGTCATCTTTTGCTGTACCCACAACTCCACCTGCACGTACAACTCGCTCTCCAAACACAAGTTCTGTACCCACGGCAACCTCTGGTCTGACATCGATTCCTGAAACCGCAACTACTGCAACCCCAACGACACTTTCTACAGCTGCTGTGAACACTCTGGCTCCTGTATCTAAAACCACCGTTGCGCTGACTTCGAGTGGAACAACAACAACTACTGCGGCTTCAACTGCATTTTCTACAAATACGATCCCCACGACAGTCACTTCTGATCCAGTCACAATTCCTGGACCCAAAACCTCTCGGACCACTACATCAACCATTCCTGGTCCAATTGATGTAACCTCGACTACACTTTCTACAATGAAGCTGACAACATCCCCTTCAGGAAGCACGATTCCCTCTCAAGCTCAGACAGCTACTTCTCCTGCGTCAGCAACATTTGGAAAAGCTTCTATAGCCGGAACAATTGGTCTGAGTCAAACCACCACAGTTGGGCTTGGAACGTCCCCTTTAGGAAGCCCAGCTCCCTTCCAAGCTACATTTATTTCTCTCATGTCAGCAACATCTAGAACAAACTCTGCATTCACAGCAACAGTTGGGTCAACCAGTAGTCCATCTCAAACCACTGCAATTCTGTCCACAGGGTCCAATTCCGCAATGAAAACTCTCTCCTTAGCTCTGACTACTTCTCCGGTGTCAACATCAGGACCAACCAGTAGACTGACTGCTTCTGCAATTCCCTCCCCTTCTCAGACAATTTCTGCGGTGTCAACGCTTAAAACAACCAGTGATCTGGCGCCAACAGCTGCGATCCTATCAACACCATCTCCTTCAGAAACGACAATCCCTTCAATCACTTTTCCAGTGTCACCGACAAGTAAAGCCTCAAGTAGTCTGTCTCCAACAACTGCAGTCCTGTCTACAACCGCCGCTTTGGCAACATCTTTCCCCCAAGTTTCCACAACAACTGCTCCAGGGACCATGACAGCTGTGAGAACTTCTCCAGGGGTTGAAACACTTGTAACAAGTATTGGTATTAATCCATACTGTGCACGTATGGCCCTTCAGGGAACAAAACCTCCCCCTGGACCTCAGACGCCTACTTCTGCAATGAAAGCTAAACTTGAAACAAGTAGTCCGGCTCAAACCACTGCAATCCTTTCTACCCTATCTGCCTCAGCCCCAAGAGCTGCCTCCCAAGCAGGAATCACAACTTCTCCAGTGATTGCAACATCTGGGACAACCTCTCCAGGGAGTGGGGCACTAACAAGTAGTCCAGCTCACACCACTCCAATCCGAGCAAGAATGTCCACTTTTCTCATGACAACTTCTCCAGTGACAAAAACACCTAGGAAAATTTCTCTAGTAACACAAATGGTTGGAACACCTAGAAGGGTGGCACACTGCTTTAAGCAACATTCTCTTCAGATAAAACATCTTTTTCAGCTTCTAGGGGCCAGGAACATTGCTGGGGTCACAAAGACCAAGGACGGTGCTGGGGTCACAGGGCCCGCCGTTCAAAAACTCCCTCCCAATTGCTGACTGAATCTCCGGTCTCATCATCTAGAAAAAACAACCATGTCTAAAGCCCATTACATCATGTCTACAACGTCCCTTTCCAAAACATTTCCTGCCCCATCTCTGACGACGACTACTTTGGTCATGCTTGTGGGCAGTGTAGTAGTCACAAGGGCCACGGGCACCACTGGGGGCCGCTGCTTTCTTAAATAATAAATTTACTCAAAACCATTTCATGTGTTGTTTTCGTGCATCTCGCATTTCCGTTCTTTCGCAAGCAACTAAAAGTGTAGAAACGAGTATATTTGAGTTTATCAATACATCAAATACTATATTTTACGGTGTGATGAATAGTGCTACCTTAACTACAGGTACCCCAAATGTTAGTTTTCTGCTGACTATTCTTTTTTCACTCCCCCCCTCCCCTCTTCATCAGAAAGTGACTGCTGCAGATTTGGTTAATATACACTTTTGGGCATGTTTAAAGATGTCAACACTGAAAACGAGTGCGCGTCAACACTGCTCTGTTTTCTGCGTTAGCTGGTAAGTGCAAAACACTAACAAACTGAAACGCCTAAATGACTTAAACAAATTAACAGCTAAAACAAATTTACATGTTAAAAAAAACATGCGTGCGCCTAGCTGGAACGCCCTCGCTCTCGTCACGTGATCTTGACGCGACGCTCACGAGTGTCTTTTGGGCTCACAGTGACGTCACAGCCCTGTTTGCTCGTCACCTCGGCGACGCGCCCGCGGCGGAGCTGAAAGTCGCTAAAACCTTTTCGTTTTAGTCAGCCAATCGAAAATTAAACAAGTTGGCTCGTAGCCAGTGTGAAAATGAAAAAATATATTTTGAGAGACTAACAAGAACGTCAAACTTAAAAAGTGTCGACGTATGACGCGACACGAAAGAAGGCCGCTAGCTTGTCAATCATGAACTGAATGCATTGAAGTCAGTCAAAAATAGTCGACGCACCTTTTGATGCTTGTTGGAGGGAACGTCACACTCGACGACTACGCGTTCGGAGAACTGCTCGCAGGTTTTTTTTTTATACGAAAGTATTGGAACACCCAGGTGAGTTTCTTTGTTTTTTGATGGTGTACAAGACATTTGGGTTTCAGATATAAGACAAACGTTAAGAATTCCAGCTAGTATTTAATTATATTTAGTATTGACATCTCATTTCTTTTACATGTGTTAAACAACTCACAGCACCTTTTCTTTAAAGCTACCCAATTTTCAAGAGAACAAAAGTATTGGACCGGACATTATTTAAATTAGCTTGAATAACATGGAATATTGGGTGGCATAAACCTTACTTGCACCAAGTGCATCAAGCTCGTGAGCCAATTACTGACTTTGGCATTTTTCATTTCAAGTGCTTTTTTTAGGTCTTTACTACACCCTCTTACGGTTCTTGTTTGTTTATGGGGATTTCTCTCTTCAGTCTCCTGTACATAACTTGAAAAGTTTGTAAAAAGGGTCGTTTGTAAATCAAGGTTTCAGATTGAGTGTGTGTGTGTCAGTGCCGTGTCTAGACAAATAGGGGCACTTATTGCTATTTAAAACATTTCTGAATTGACTTCCCTTGAATTGAACACGACTTGGGCAGTAATGCTGTTGTCTACCACTAGAGGGAGATGATGTGGCCGATTTTGAGAATGCCAGAGTGAAGCCAGACAAAACGCAAACATGCAGGACCAAATTCGTAATTCCCCTCACCTCCAAAAACGCTTTTTTTTAATAGTAGCCACACCAGCGGCCTACGACCAAGAAGAATTCACAAGAATCCGAAGCGTGAGCAAGCATGCTTCCCGCACGCCGTGCCATGCTGCTTCGGCAGAAGCAGGACCAGCTGCGTGAGCGTGCGACTGAGGGGGCGCGTGAGAATGAGGCCTGTCGCGTCAACAATTGCTGGCTACTGTCCAGCGACGCTCGCTATGTGGGCCACACCGTCCGGAGGGACGTGGATGACGTCATGATGCAGCACCGCTTCTCCGTCCACCAACGACAACAAAGGTGATGCCCACAATGGTGGAGACATTTCGGCTTCTGACTTCAACTCGGTTCACGTCAAGTACAGACAAGGATTGGATGGTCGCCAGTCAACGGACTGGTCTCACTCAGACAAACACGCATTGCAGCTCGTATTCCCACCTGGGACCAAACATTGATGTCTTTAGTGTGTCCGAGATTCAAATTCAGAACCTTGGAATTGCGAAGACCACAGGGGCACCGAATTAAAATCTGTTTGCTAAAGCAGATGGTTCTCCGGGGTCCACAGGCTCCGAGAGCTTCTGGACGAGGAGGAGCGGCAGCTTGTTCTGGCGGCTCGCCTGGACCGGGTGACCCCGCTGGAGAGGCAAACGCAGATGCGCGAGCGAGCTAAAAGCCTGCTCGACGCCAGGGAGGCACAGCGGAGACAGGTGGTTGCACAAAAGTTGGACCAGCAGTTCAGGTGGGCTACACTGAAATCCACAGCCGTTCCTCAGGGGTCGACCACTTGTGGTTTTATATGATCTGGCATTGAGTGGCGACCGATTCAAAATAACGCGTCTCATCGATTCATATTGTAGACTTAGCAAACAGAACGAACAACCCATGGCACTTGAAATCCGACCTCTTTGTTCATGCGGCTGCTTTTTATGTGTAATTCCACTGTTGACCACTGGATGAAGCCACATAAATGTATATGAGACATTTATTAAATTTGAAAGAGTGAAAACAAAGTGCCTTCAGCTCAACTCATATACATGACTGCATTACCAATACACTAGTTGGATGCCTATCACTGCGAATGACGAGGATCCACCGTATGTGTTTCAGCTTGATTGTGACACAAACTGTTTTGCGTTCAGGGAGCAGTGCCAGGAACTCCGCGAGGCCCAGACGAAGCGGCGAGTTTTGCAGGTTTCCGAGGAACGAGCGGCCCAGATCCGCAGCCAGCAGGAGTGCGCCCTCGCGCGCCAGCGCGAGGAAGACATGTTCCACCAGATGTGGCAAGCGGACGCTCGTGCCAAGGAGGAGCGCGAACGGCGCGAGGCGTCCGACGCGCGGCACTGCAGCCAGATGCAGATGGACTTTCTGTGTGAGCAAATGGCCGGGGCCGAGCGCCTGCGGCAGCGCGAGCGCCTCGTCAGGCAGGAGGAAGCGCGGCAGGAGGTCAGCTGTGATTTTTTTTTTTTTGTATGATGTTCAAACAATTTTGAGAGAATGTCTATTGTACATCTATGCTACCTTTTCAGAGGCCAGCTTTGGCCCAACCGCTGTCCGAGCATGCGTGCGTGTCTGTCCTGTCCTCACTTGCTGTGTGCGTGTGTGCGTGCAGGAAGAGGAAATGCAGGTTCTGCGGGAGCAAGTTCAGCGCGAGCGTCGCCTCGAACGGGACAGCCAGACGGCCCGCCGCCGACTGCTGGATGAAAGTTTCCGTCTGAAGATGGAGCGCATGGCCAAAGAGCATGAGGAAGAGCTCCAGATGGGCCTCAAAATCCTGCGCCAGTCACAGAAAGACGAGACTCAGGCACAGCAGGAGACGGCCGACAAGCGGGTACACCCCTTTCGCGCCCCCGTCCCACTATGGAGACTAAATACTGTGTATCCGTTGTTGCCACAAATTTTTTTTTTTGGGGGGGGGCGGTCCATACTCACCTGGTGTCACCCCGGCAGGCGAGCATGAGAGACGAGGACCTCCGCTTCCGTCAGTATTTGGCCGAGCAGATGATCAAACGCAAGAAGGATGAGGAGCAGATGGAGCAAATGATGGCGGCTAAGATGAAAGAGACGTGGGACGAACGGGATAGACAGAACCTCCTGCAGCAGGAGGCCAGGAACCGACTGATGAACGAGGTCATGGAGTCCCGACGACTGCAGAATGTGCAGAAACGTAAGAACTGGAAACACGTCTCATCCTAACACGCCACTTCCATTTAGTCGTTGACTCTTTCAGTCATCAAGCCTTCAAATTGGATGAACATATTTCCTATTGCTCTCATTGTACTGTTGAAGTTCATTTGTTTTGTGTTGTGTGCGTGTGTGCACGCGTAGAGCATCTTGACTTTCAGAGACGCGCCGACATCGCCAAGGAGCGAGTGGAGCTGGACGCCGCCTTCCGGGACATGAAGCGGGCCGACGAGGAGGTGTCAAAGAGGTGCGTGCGCCGACTGGTCTCCCGTTTGTTCTCGGTTGCTGGGCATTTTCCGCGACGTTTGCGGCACGCCCCGCAGGCAGCGTCAGGCGTACACGACGTACCAGACGGAGCTCCGGGCGCAGATGGAGCAGCGTCAGCGTGAGAGGAAGGAAAAGGAGGAAGAGGAGCTGAGGGAGCAGCAGCGGTTGGAGCAGATGGAGCAGGAGAAGCTGGAGAAGAAAGACGAAGTTATGGCCAGGCCCAATGACGGCGTCCTGCACCCGTTTAGGAAAGCGGCCATCGTTCAGAAGCAACAGTGAAAAAGCTTTTTGCGTCAAGTACTCGCCACAAACCCTCGGGGTAGGAGTGGCCAATGAAATATGCAAGAAGCCACATGAAAAACTGGAATGCTTACCGAGGTTCCGAACCAACATGCTAACCTCAAGTTTGCTTTTATCATTTTTACTGTGTAGATGTGACATGTAAGGTTAATATGAATTTGAAGCAAAGTCATTAAAATTACATCTTTACACTTTCGAAAATGATCACGCTGAAATATTATGCAAAAAAACCCAACTACTTGCTGTTCCGAGTCAGAACCCTCAAAAACTTTCAAAATCAATTTTTGGCTTGAGCACCTGCATCCAAAAATAATCTATGCAAGTGCCTCCTACGCAGTGCACATGTCAAACCAGTTGATGGCGCTGATGTGACATTAGGATTAATCTTGCGGAAAAATCAGTGTGGCAGTTCTGGGTGGGACGGCTGGAAGCTCATACCTGTAGAGGGAGTGTTCAGGAAGGGAGAGTTTCGTCGGCTTCCCACTTCCCCACACGGGAGACACGTCACATCAATATCGAGACCACACATGAAGAAATATGAGCTCACATTATAACCCTTACAAAAAGGTAAGCGCTCATTTCATTTCTTATGTCAAAGTGCTTGGAAACATAAGATGGTTATGACAGCGCAGCAACATGGTTAGCAGCTCCAAAACATCTCAATCGGTTGAAAGTGAATACAAATATTTGTGTTTTGATTAAAAGTATGTCTTTAAGAAATACGTTGATAGCTGTTTAAATAAGAATATCCATTAAAAAGGCACACATTTGAAAGTTAAGATAAAATAATAAAATGACCAAAGGTTTGCTGAGGACAGTTCAAATAAGGCCAAAACCTAAGTGATCTAATTGAGTTAGAAAGTCAACAAAAATTTCATTTGAAATTAAAAAAGAAAATGAAAAGGTGGTTGAAGATTAATGACGAATAATTTAATTAAAGTGAAAATTGGAAATTTTTAAACATGTTAGATAAAATGTGTCCGTAAATGGCAGTTCAACTAAAAATAGGTAATTAAAAAATAAAAGAAAAAGTTCAAATGCTGGTTGAGGGTAATTTATACAAGTTTTAACAAGATCAAAAGTTATGAACGTTTTTGTCAGTCGAGGGAGGTTGAGCTATTCTTTAAACAGAATTTGAAAATAATATAAAAAGTAAAAGGACTGGTTGAAAGTTTTTGAAAAAAAAGTTAAATACACAGCTAGTATTCGTCGGTTGACCTCAGTTTAAAATAAAAAGTAAACAAATGTGAACATCAAGAATGGAAACTTGAAAGTTTAGTTGAGGATAGTCGAAAAAAATTGAACAATCAAAAAATAAAGAGTTAAAACTTGATGGGTGACCACTTTATTAAAAGGAGAGCAAACAAAAAGTGAATTTTTGCAAAGTTTATTTTGAGTCCCATAACGTCATCGTTGTGACTACGTCGCGCGATGACATCACAGCACGCCTCCAATCACAACGCACGTCAATGCAGCACCTGCGTGGCGAGGGTGTACTGTCTCTTTAAGCGGTGCGCGTGCACGTCAACAAAGTCAACCCGGTGGCGTCCATGAAAGAAACTCGGCAACCGGACGGTCTTGCACACTCACCTCAAATCAAGTCAACCCTTCTCTTTCAAAGAAAAAAAAGAATAGTTGGTAGAAGAAAACGCAACGGCCGCCTTTGCGGAAGTACCTGCGAAGATGCACCTGTCGTGAGCGGCAGCGGCGGCCGCTTCCGGGTTGGACGCGCACGCGCGTGTGGACTTTGGCGGTCCTCGGAAAGTAAAAAGAAACATGTCCGTCAACGAGCTCTACACGACGGTAAGTCAGTCGAGTACTCCATTAATTAGTTGGTTGGTTGGTTAGTCAGCCAGCTTGCCTGCTTGTTGGTTCGGGAAGGAAGACGTTGTCGCTCGCTTATTTAGTGACGCCTATGGGCCGACTTGCTGACGCGAGAGTGCGCGAGAGCACCTGTCGCTTACCTGCAGTGATATGGGCGACGCAAATAGGGAAGAAAGATGACGCCATGCTTCCCGCTTTGGTTGGATTCGGTTCGGCTCAGTTCGGTTCGGTGTTGTGTGTACGAGGAAGTTGCTGCTTGTGTTGCCTATATGGAAATGTCTTGAGTAGCTACAATTTATTTGGAGTTACTCAAGTAAGACCTATCCTCCTCTGGTGTAATAGGACTCAAGCAAGAGTAAAAAGTCTGCCTCGAAATAGTTATTTAAAACTAAATATTCTACAAAAAAAAAACTGCTCCCGCACTAACTGGTGAACAGAGGTGACTAGCGTTGCCCTAAATTCAAATTGTAGTCAAGTAAGAGTACTGTACTGTTACTCTAGAACTGAAAGTGAGAGCTACTTCTTGAGTCACGGTACTGATTGACTCAAAGGTCTACCAGCTTGAAATAAGTTACTTGCTCAAATGACCTTTATTAATGTTACGATTGTGGTCTTCTTAATCATTAATGTGCTTCATTAAAGTGAAGACCGATCATGTGAAGGATTTCTCACAATAATCAGGACACTGATATCTGTCAGTATCCAAGACAGAAATCTGCCAGTGTTTATATTTTCAAATGATCACTTAAACGTATTCCCTAGAAAATCACAAGTCTCCCAAATCACTGGTGAGACATTTTTCGAGCAGGCCCACAGTCTGTGGTTCTTGGAGCTTGGTGAGCTCTGCTCTACAACAATATAATTCAATATGACTGACATCCAGTGAAAATATAAGTTGTATGTTCCAAATATAGTTCAGTACTTAATGGACATTGTGATTTCAAATATGGAAACACTTGCAGAGATTTATGACGATAATGTTGCATATTGATAGTCATCTATTTCCTACCTTGGTACGTCATTGTCATGATTATTGTAAGAAAGGGTCAACACAGATCAGGAGTGTGCAATCTGCGCCATGTGTGACTTTAGAAAATAATATTGAGTCCTGAACCCTGACCTTCAATGAGGCGAGGCGAGGGAGGCCTGCAGTTGTTTCCAAATTGGACAACTTGGCTTTCTTTGTGACCTCCTTAAGGGTCCTCAAATTGATTGTCAATGTCGCAAGCAGCCGTTCGAGGGTAGCGAACATTGATCTCATCATGTATTCAGATGTAGAAGTCATTCTGCTAATGTGAGCATGTTTTTTGGGGTAGCCCTCATCTTTTTCTGCGTATTATTATTATTGTTATTATTGCTATTGCTAGTATTTATTAAAGTGACATGCTGCTGTTTTCAAAGAGGACAACAACTGAAGCCGAGTTGAAAAGCTCCTTGAGCAAGCACCTTTTATTGTCAGAAGCAGACATTTCGGCGGTGTGGCAAACTTGCCTCCTTAAGTCCTCACACACACACACACACACACACACACACACACACACACACACACACACACACACACACACACACACACACACACACACCTCCATCTGCTTCCTCTGCCACCTGCAGCGCAGGATTAAAACCAAGTCTGGGGGTCCTCACAACAGATGCTGGATAGACACAACACAAACACACAACGGTACCCCACTGACTCATAACTAACGACAATGACTCACAAAAGTTCGACATGCTGCATGTTGGTGACCTCATTATGACCAGCACACGACATGTGCGACATTAGCTAGGCTAATGCCTGCGCTTTTGTGTGTGAGTGTTGGTGTACAATTGTATGCACGTGCATGTTTGGCAGTTTGTGCACAAAAGTGAGTGCATGCGCGTGTTTATAAATTTGTGTGCTACTTTTTTTTACTGTGTTTGTGTGTGTTTCTGCACATGTGCGTAAGGGAGTTTTTGTGTGTGTGTGTGCGTGTGCATCTTTATGTGCACGTGAGTGTGCGCATGTAGTTCCTGTACATCTTGATCCGCAGCCTCCTCTTGGTGGGTGGAGCTTCCTGCTAGGAGGAAGCTTGAGGGCGCGTGGCCTCCTCAAACAGGAAGTCTTTCAAATCAGTCTTTTGTTTATTGATGATTATTAACGGTGATTATTAACGATTGATTGATTGGCTGTCTTTATCTGTCTTAGTTGTTGCCATGCCTCCATTGTGGACTTTGTACGAGATATGAAGCCCAGTTGCCTATCAGGCCACGCCTCTTTTCTTCTTCTGTATTTTTGATATGCCAGATGCAGGTGTCTAACTCCACCCCCTCCTCCATTCACCCCCATCGCAGGACATTTCAATCTTGTTCTCCTTCCACACAAACCTGCACAACAGCTTCTTGTTCTTGTTGTTGTTGTGAAAATACCCTCCCCCCCCTCGCCGTTGTTTCACGCTTTTGTTGGAGGATTAATTGATGAGAGGCCCCCAGCTCCTCTCCCTGACCCCGTGGCCGCACGTTTGGCGCGGCACTCGCATTGTATTAGTCCACGTCTTGACTGCGCGCCCGCTGCTCTGTAAGCACTGATTACTCATGAGTCATCGCTTGTCGTGGGTGACTTGTTGCGTCCGTGTTTATGTCTGTTTACATGTGTTTTTCTACATGTCACTCTGTGTGTGTGTGTGTGTGTGTGTCTTGTTTGTCTGCATGTGTGTCTAGTGTGTGTGTGTGTCTGTCTGTGTCTCCACATGTCTTTTTAATCTTTGTGTGTGTCTTTATCTATGTATGTGTGTCTGTGCATGTGTGTATTTCAGTACACACGAGTATGGATCCCGGACGAGGAGAATATATGGCAGGCGGCGGAGATCAGCCGAGACTTCAAGCAAGGAGAGTCCGTGCTGCACCTCTGCCTGGAGGATGGCACAGTAAGTGCTTTTATTGTGACATCTCGTCTGTGACATGGCTGACTCGGCGTTACCATCTCGTCCCAGCCGCTGGAATACCCGGTGGGCCCCTCGAGCAACGCCATGCCCTTCCTGCGTAACCCCGACATCCTGGTGGGTGAGAACGACCTGACAGCGCTGAGCTACCTTCACGAGCCCGCCGTGCTGCACAACCTCAGAGTGCGCTTCCTGGAGTCCAATCACATCTACACCTACTGCGGTCAGTGCTGCCACCTCCTGAGGTTTTCCTGGCTCAAATTCAGGGGAAAAGAGTTCTTGCTTCCGTGTCTTGGAGTAATCGTCACCTGTTTGAAGCCCCCCCAAAACTTACCACCACATTTGCAGTCAGGAAGAAAATCTCTCCCGCGTGGCTCTTGTTCTTCTTGTACTCTTACCATGGTGCCGAGTGTGTTGTGTCGCTGTGCGTAGGTATCGTCCTTGTGGCCATCAACCCGTACGAGGAGTTGCAGATCTACGGCGAGGAGGTGATCAACGCCTACAGCGGTCGGAACATGGGCGACATGGACCCGCACATCTTTGCCGTGGCCGAGGAAGCCTACAAACAGATGGCCAGGTGGGAGCGCGACGGTGGCGTAAAGCGTTAGCGTCGCTGCGAGCAGGAGCACGGCAGTCACGTCCCCCCACCGGGTTGCGTTTCTCAGGGACGAGAGGAACCAGTCCATCATCGTGAGTGGAGAATCGGGAGCAGGCAAGACTGTTTCTGCTAAGTATGCCATGAGGTTCTTTGCCACCGTTGGAGGATCTGCCAATGACACCAATGTCGAGGAGAAAGTCCTCGCCTCCAATCCCATCATGGAGGTCAGTCTCGTCCAGTCCCATCAGGAAGGTCAGCCCACTCTCGTGGACGCTCAATATTATTCCGGTCTACTCCAATGTTATGGGGAAGCCTCATGAGTCCAGTTTAGTCGCTCCAGTCATGGGTGTCAGTCAAGTCAGATCAACACGACTCAAATTAATGCACTAGTAGTGTCTCAGACTACCATGGAGCGGAATCTAGTCAAGTCTTGTCCACATGAGTCTGGACTAGCCTAGTTCATTTGCCAGGTTTAGGAAACATCATGGAGGTGATTGTAGTCCACATGGTTGATTGAAGTGAGTTGAGTCCTTTTTGGTCTATTCGGGACAGTGGAGAGGAACTTGAAGGTGGGCAATGTTACGAGTATCTTCCTGGTATTGACGCGTGGTATCTTTCTTTGTACTTCATCTGGGCTTAGGCCATTGGGAACGCCAAGACCACAAGGAACGACAACAGCAGTCGCTTTGGGAAGTACATCGAGATCGGGTTCAACCGCAGCTACCACATCATCGGAGCCAACATGCGAACGTACCTGCTTGAGAAGTCGCGAGTGGTCTTCCAGGTGGGTCAGATGTAGGAAAGTTGCTTTTTTTGGTCACGTCCCGTCGTCATATGCAGAGGTAAACAAAGGAAGCAATCAAAAGTGTAAATATGTTTTTTCGAATGTCGGAAATAAGCAGAGGGGAGAGAGCGGGGATGGCTGCGGTCTGATGTTTTTGTTGCTGGTGTTGCAGGCTGAAGATGAGCGCAACTACCACATCTTCTACCAGCTGTGCGCGTCCGCCTCTTTGCCGGAGCTGCGAGACCTGAGCCTCAGTGAGTCTTCTCCACTCCGACCACGCTGCTTCTTTTTGCAGTGACGTGGCCAGGCCAAGCTGGGCTGTCGTCACGGGACTTGATCCCGACTTGTTTCGACTTGCCCGCAAAAATATGACGTGACTCAAGTTGATCTCCACTAAAACACAATGATCTCATTTCTGTCCTTTGCTGCCAGCCAGCGCCGAAGACTTTGTGTACACGTCCATGGGCGAAAACATCTTCATCGACGGAGTGAGTGACGCTGACGACTTGGACAGAACCAGGCAGGCCTTCAGACTACTGGGTGAGTGCCCCCCCCCCCACCCCGGTTCCCTCACTCACAACGCCCTTTTTAAATGTGCCAGTGTTAGCGTGACGCTAACACTGGCACATTGCGTGACGCTTGTTGGCATTCACGTAGTCCCTTGGCAGTTGACAAGAATGTCACATCCATTCAAGCGCAGCAACTGAATCGAAAAAAAAAAAACAAGTGCACAAAGCCAGTTTGCGTGGGTGCTTGGGTAAATTACGTAGTTTGAGGAAGTCTGTAAGAAGTAGTGGTAAAGGTAGTCGGGCTTGTTGGGATGGTTCGTGATGTGAGCAGTTCCTCCGACTGATATCGCACTTTGACGTCTTCTCATGGCCGTCCTCACGATGCGTGTGTGCAGGCATCAAAGACGCCAGCCAGAACGCCATCTTCAAGGTCCTGGCGGCCGTCCTGCATCTGGGCAACATCGAGATCTACGCCGACAGGGACGGCGAGTCTTGCCATGTCTCGGTGAGTACTCGCTTTGGTTTCATTCTTGGCTTTTCGTCAGTGGTGATGATGTCTCAACTGTTGGACGTCAGGGTCGAACAGATTGTTTTTTTTTCTCCTTTTTTTTAATTCCGCTGCTGAGTCGATGTTTGGCAGGGGAAAAAAAATTACACAACCAACAAAGATTGACAGAATTGCATACTGGATGTCAGGTTTGATAGAAGAAGCACACAACAAATATTCAAATAAAAGCATCCGCCTGTTTTACATGTTAGCATCCCCGGTAAAAACAAAGAGTTTGATTGCGTGGTCATGTGATCATGGGCCGCCAAGTCCCCCCAATGCTCCTGACGGCCGATTGTCGTTTCAGAGCGACGACGTCCACCTGGCTCACTTCTGCAGGCTTCTGGGCCTGGAGCATCCTCAAATGGAGCACTGGCTGTGCCACAGGAAGTTGGTGACGGCGTCCGAGACCTACGTAAAAAACATGTCGGCCAAGCAGGCAGGCAATGCCCGCGACGCCCTGGCCAAGCACATCTACGCCCGCATGTTCGACTGGATCGTGTCACACATTAACCTGGCGCTGCACACGACCTCCAAGCAGCACTCCTTCATCGGCGTCCTCGACATCTACGGGTATTGCCCCGCATCTCAGCTGCTCTCATCTGGTCCCGGCTGATATTTGTGTCGCCCGCAGGTTTGAAACCTTTGAGATCAACAGCTTTGAGCAGTTCTGCATCAACTACGCCAACGAGAAGCTTCAGCAACAGTTCAATTCGGTGAGGTGCCCCCTAGACTTAGAAAGTTGAGTTGAGTATCGATGAAATGCGGCGTCTCGAGATTTGAATGACAGCAGTATATGTCACAAGTCGCTTAATTCTCTTGCAAACACACAAAGATTCAGAGGGACTGACCACTCTGGGGGGGGGGGGCAGAAGGGATGAATTGGAACCAGAGTTACAAAATGAACCATCAGCCGTTGCTTTGTGTAGGCGTAAAAAGCAGGATTTGACATTCAATCATCTTGAGCGAAAACTAGGGTGAGCTTGAAATGCAAACTGTTTTCCTTCTTGTTCTCTCAAATTTAGTGTCAGGCAAATAGTGTGCTGCCATGTAGTGGCTGACAGTGAAATTACAAAATACAAAATAATTACCATTAAAAACAAAGAAAATCTTCCAAATAACGGGATCGAACTCGTCATATAGGGAAAATTTTTGTTTGCTTCCTTTTTTTGAAGAGAGAATCTTTGATTTCCATTTCAGCATTTAAATGGATCGTTGTTGTGATGTACATTGGTTGACCCCCCCCCCCCCAAAAAAAATAGACGTGTGCATCTTTTGGTCCTTATGGAAAATGGCAATTTTGTCATAAAACCGTTAAAGACATGCGCTGTCCTTGAAATCGTGGCCCCCTCTGTCATTGAGGTCGCCCAAGATTTGGGTGAGAGGGAGGAAGCTGTGTTTTTCTTGGCGGTGGGTGCTAATGATGTGTGCATGATGTGATGTGTATCCAGCACGTCTTCAAATTGGAGCAGGAGGAGTACATGAAAGAGCAGATCCCGTGGACCCTCATCGATTTCCACGACAACCAGCCGTGCATCGACCTGATCGAGGCGCGACTCGGTGTGCTCGACCTTCTGGATGAGGAGTGCAAAGTTAGTCGCTTTTTCTCCTTCTCAGAACATGAACACTTTTGACTTGTGACGCGGGACTAAAGTCCTGCCTCGGCATACGAGTTAAATTTGCTCGGTGACCGCTCTCACATCTCAAGTCATCTTTTCCCATTGAGGCACACTTGGGTGTTGATTTTTATTGCAGGCTTATTTATTTCTTGTAATGATTTTAGTCTTGTAAAATTTTGACCTGCCCAAAGAAAAAAAAAATTAACATTTCTCTTGTTTTTTGATTATTCTCATGAAATGACAAATTATTCTCGATGACTATTCTTGAAATATAACGTGTTTGTTTTTACAGCTCTTTTTCTGATATGATTCTTCAGGTAAATGAACTTTTCCGCACAGTTCTTGTCATGGATTCTCATCAAAATGGGTTTTCTGGACTTAATCGTCACATTTCTCACATTATCCCGCGACACATCAACTTGACTACTTTCTCGCCAAAGTACTGTGTACGACCTCCGTGGACTTCCTGATGATGCGCTTCCTGTCGATGCACTTGCAGGTCCCCAAAGGAACAGATCAGAACTGGGCTCAGAAGCTGTACAGGCAACACGCCTCCAGCCCCCACTTTCAGAAACCTCGAATGTCCAACTCTGCTTTCATCATCGTCCATTTTGCTGATAAGGCGAGTGACAGAGCCTGCAAGTTTTAGTGTGATTAATTTTTTTGAAATATATGCCAATTTTGGATATTCAAAATCCCCTGCCTATAGTAGGGGACCACTGTACAGTAACTTAACAAGTTGTTGAAATACATTGGATAGATTGGTCCATCTTCTGGTCGCATTAGTGATCGATTGTCATTATTTTTGTACTCACTGATGGACTCCAAAATCCTGATTTTCCCAAATCTGTCACAAAAAAAAAAAAAAAAGGAAAATCACTTCTGCGTTGCTGCTGCATTTGAGCTCCTTGCATGTATGGCACGCTGTTGCCCCTAGGTGGCGTACGAGTGTGCAGGCTTCCTGGAGAAGAACCGGGACACCGTGTATGACGAGCAGATCAACATCCTCAAGGCCAGTAAGGTGAGATTCCAAATTCCTCCCAAGACACGATACATATCAGGGCCCAACCGATGAATTGGTCAGTCGATAAAGTTGGTTGTTATTAGCCCGTTAAGGAACCACAATTCATTCATTCATTCATCTTCCGAACCGCTTTATCCTCACTAGGGTCGCGGGGGGTGCTGGAGCCTATCCCAGCTGTCATCGGGCAGTAGGCGGGGGACACCCTGAATAGGTTGCCAGCCAATCGCAGGGCACACAGAGACAAACAACCATGCACGCTCACACTCACACCTAGGGACAATTTAGAGTGCGCAATCCGCCTGCCATGCATGTTTTTGGAATGTGGGAGGAAACCGGAGCACCCGGAGAAAACCCACGCAAGCCCGGGGAGAACATGCAAACTCCACACAGGGAGGCCGGAGCTGGAATCGAACCCGGTATCTCTGCACTGTGAAGTCAACGTGCTAACCACTGGACTACCGGGCCGCCCCGGAACCACAATTATTATTATTTTTTCTTTTCAATTAATCAGCTCATTAATTGGTGATCTGAAATGCCAAAAAAAAAATCCACATCAGCCCTTCTGAAGATATCCAAAATCTCTGTTGAAATAGATGACGTGAGATTTACATTTAATTTTTATAGGCCGCAGCGGATTTTTATTTATTTATTTTTGGCTGAGAAATTTACTGATTAATCGGCTGATGGATTTAAAAATATATAAACTGGATAAAATATGTTCTCCGCTTCAATGTTACTTCGGTTCTCAGAGTGCATTGCGTGGTGCAAAGCATTTAAATACGGCAATGACATTATCAGCACGTTAATCCTTGTCAGATATGTTTGTGCTGCCAGTAGTTAAAATTGTGTCATACTTAACACGTTTACATTTGATTAATATTGCTTGTAGAAATTAAAGTTTGCTTTGTTTTGAATGCCACGTCCATAGAATGAGCATATCACCAAATTTCATGATATACTTTTGAGACAACAAGTTTATGCGTAACAAATAATGAAACCGATGTTACTTGTGTCCAACTGCGGTCACTGCTTGGAGTACATCAAGGTCAAATCAATCGACAAACATTGGCCATTTAGCTGATTATTTTGGCCCATGTTTGAAGGGCCGTAATCGACTGAGTGTGTCCTCAGCTTCAGCTGGTGGCCGACCTGTTCAGCGGCGAGGTTGGCGGCCCCAAATCCGCCAGAGTCAACGTGCGGCCCGCAAAGTCTGCCCCCAAACCACCCAACAAAGAACACAGGAAGAGCGTCGGCCTGCAGGTGAGCGCCTGGCCTGCCCTGCTTGGCAATGGCGGAGGTGCGCGCTTGACACAACGGCTTTGTTCACGTATCGCCCGGCGCGCTTGTGTTCAGTTCCGCAGCTCTCTGCATCTTCTGATGGAGACACTCAACGCCACCACGCCTCACTACGTACGCTGCATCAAACCCAACGACGTCAAGGAGGCCTTCTCGTAAGTCAATTATCGGGGGTTCCCCTCCTCCTCCTCCTCCGATGTCGACAGCGCAAACGTGTCCACAAAGGGAAATGCCTCACCAAATAAACACGCAAATACAGCCTGCACGCCGACAGGACAAACGCACATCCCAACAAGTCAAACCTACCGTACAAATCTCCAAGTGAAGCACGCACGCAACATACCGTAGAAGCGGAACATCCCATGTTAACAGCACAAACGCACACGTGAGCAGCAGATGCTTTCACGTTGAGGAAAGCCAGTGGGTGTCACGTACTCGTTCCCTTTTGCTGACGCGCGTCACATGAAAGTTCACGTCCTGTTAACGTGCGCGTTGCAGGTTCGACTCTGGTCGAGCAGTGCAGCAGCTGCGAGCGTGCGGCGTTCTGGAGACCATCCGCATCAGCGCCGCTGGATACCCTTCCAGGTCATACCCTCCTCCGCTTCGTTGCTTGCTCACTTCCTCCATCCCCGTCTCCCTTCCTTCCTTCTTTCCCTCCTTGCGTCCTTGCCTTCATCCCTCCTTCCTTCCACGCTTCATCAGAGAACATTTTCTGCTGAGAGGCTGAAACGGACAATTTGAAGTCAAACGAGGTCTCTAGACAATTATCGACTCCCAAAACAGTTGGCGATGAATTTGATGGTCAAGTCATTGTCACTTATTTGATTAACTGTTGCACCTTTAAATCAATTGTCAAAATAGTTTTTGATTAATTGGCTAATCAATTTGTTGTTGATTCATCGGTCAGCAAAATAGTGGTTTGTTCATTTCAAAATGAATTATTTTCAATTTATTGAGGATTTGGACGATTTGAAGTTAAACGTGTTCTCTCAACGTTGAGTCGATTGTCAGAATAGTTTGGTTAATTTGACAGTTGATGAATTTTTATAATGGTTTTGATTAATTTGAAAGTCAATCAGTTCCCAATGAATTGTTCACCCTCTGTTTTTATTTTGAGGCCAAAGCCTAAAAAAAACAATCAATCGAGCCTTTTTTCATCCCGCCCAAAAATCAACAGGTGAACCACGCCTGTAATTGGGACTGTCACTGTATGTCGCTGGCATAAGAAAAATCTGAAATGAATCCTGTTTGTACAGGTGGACATACAACGACTTCTTCAGCCGGTATCGCGTGTTGATGCGCAAGTCGGACATGTCATGCCCAGACAAGAAGATAGTGTGTCAGAAGCTGTTGGAGACGCTCATCAAGGTGAGAAGCTACAAAAAATGCCGTTGGCAAACGCACGCCAACGAGCCCACGCCACTCAACTGCACAATTGCCAACAAATTCCAGTTGCACGCCTCGCCACTCACTGAAACTCCGTCACCCCTCGAAATACAAATCCAATTTGTTCTCTGGCCACGCTCGCTTGGAAAAGCATCTTTCTCCATTGAGAGAATGCGGGGCAATTCTAATTTGCTGTTTCATAACAAAAAATAGCGCTCTATAGTATTGTACTGTTATTAAAAACAAAAGTTATTTTCATTTACTACAAATGGTGGTGAAATAGCCTGAAGTACACTCTTTGCATTAACGGGTAGATACAAACAGCTTGACGGCGACCATTGTTTTGTTTGACTGATGAATGGATTGATTGATGGATTCTTGTGGGCGGGCCAGGAAGGCGACATGTTCCAGTTGGGAAAAAGCAAGATCTTCTTCCGGGCGGGTCAGGTGGCCTATTTGGAGAAGTTGCGCGCCGACAAGTTCCGCGCCGCCTGCATCACCGTCCAGAAGACGGTGCGCGGATGGCTGCAGAGGGTCCGCTACCAGAAGATCCGCAAATCTGTCATTTTGCTGCAGAGATACGGGCGAGGATACCTGGCGCGCAGGTCAGTCCACACTCCCATCCTCGAACGTCGTCATATTCGTAAAACCTTGTTTTCATTTCTGTTGCTTGCTGATAAACTTACATCCCCATAACCTCTGACCACAGATACGCGGAATACTTGCGCCTGACACGCGCCGCCGTGGTGTGCCAGAAGAACTACCGCATGGCCAGAGAGCGCCGCGCCTTCCTGAATGTGCGCTGGGCCACCGTCACCATCCAGGCCTTTGCGCGAGGGATGTTCACGCGCAGGATCTACCAGGAGGTAACACACACATGGGTGCATGTGCTACAAACAAAACACACAAGAGTGAGTACAAACAACAACAACAAAATGAGTCCACTTCGAGTGAGAGTCACCAAACATGTCAACAAATAAGCGAGCTGCATGTGAATGAGGTCACGGCAACATGAAAGCGTGCGCTTTTTGGGTGCTTGGGGTGGACAAAAGGAACGTTTGTAAGCAGATGGGCGGCCTGACGTTGTCAATTTGGCCAGCCACGCCACGCCGTCATGTCATGCTATGCCTTCTCTTGCCTGTTTCCAGTTCCTGCTGCACCACAAGGCGCTGATCATCCAGAAGTGTGTCCGCGGCTGGCTGCAGAGGCTCAAGTACCAACGGATGTGGCGGGCCGCCGTGGTGCTGCAGTGCGCCTACAGGCGCTCTCGGGCGCTGCGCCATTTCAAGACGCTCAAGACGGAGGCGCCCTCGACCAAAGGCCTGAAGAAGCTCAACACGGGCATGGAGAACAAGATTGTACAGCTACAGAGGAAGATGGACGACCAGGTACCGTCACGCGTCTGCATCCGTGCATCGACATTTCTTCACATACCCACGGTTGACAAATGTTAACGACATCCCTTGCGTATTATTACGTCTATTTTAAGATATTCAAAATGAACAATTTTTCCGCTGATGTGTAGGGAAAGGAGTACCGCGAGCAGAACGATCAGCTCCTGCGCGCCAACACCACCCTCGGCACAGAGCTCAGTCGCGTCCAGCAGCAGCTGCAGCACCTGCAGCAGGCGCGCAGCCAGCAGGGAAGCGCCACTCAGCTGACGGCGATGCGGGCTGAACTGGAGGCGCTTGGCGTGCAGCTGGACGAGGCCCAGGCCCAGAAGAGTCAGATGGAGGAGCAGCACCGTACCGAGAAGCTGGTGCTTACCCAGGTGAGAACGTTGTAGGAACGCTTGCAAAAAAAAAAAAAACACTGCTCGTAATCCGCCGTGTGATCAAACTCCACGTCTTTCTCGGCAGAGGGTGGCTGAGCTGGAGAAGGAAAACGCACTGCTCAAGAGCCAAAAGGAAGAACTCAACCAGAAGATCAAACAACAGTCCAGCCGCGCCCAAGGTCAGCCAATTGCACCGCGGTACACCGGCCCGTCGTGGGTGAGACGATTGCACAGTATGAGCTGTTCACAGACGGCGTATTGCATGCGTGTTTGTGTGTGTACGCACGCAGAGGATGTGGGAAGCGCATTGCTGCGCGCCGAGATGGACGCCGAGCGACGTCGCTACCAAAACCTCCTGAAGGAATATTCCAGACTGGAGCAGAGATACGACAACTTGAAGGAAGAAGTTTCTCTCGGCAAGGTTGGATTTTTTTGTTGCTTCCTTTTGGACAAAGGACACGTTTGACTTTTGCGCAGTTCCAGATGGGCCACCACCGAACCTCATCCAATCAGAGCAGCCTGGAGTCGGACTCTAACTACACGTCCATCTCCACTTCGGAGGCGGGAGACGCCGACGACGCCCTGCAGCTGGTGGAGGTCTGTGTGACGTCTGTGTGTGTGCGTGCGTGCGTGTTGGAGCATGCGTGTGCACTTTAGTGATGCTTGTGTGCATGTCGCTCCCGCAGGAGATGGGCGCCGACAAGGCGGCCATGGACATCAGCATCTTCGTCAAGCTTCAGAAGCGCGTGCGCGACTTAGAACAAGAGAGGAAGCGGCTGCAGGCCAGCCTGGACAAAATCGACGAAGCAGCCAGAAACAAGGTTAGCGCGCTAACATGTTAGCACCGTTTGCTCATTGGAAAGGAAACAAATATGACCCAAGTTGGGTCCTATAGATTCACCTTTTCACGTTTTTTTTCTCCAGTATATCTATTAGTACTGTAACTAACGATTATTTTCATAATCCATTAATCTGTCGCATGATTTTTTTTTTTAATATGACATGGCTTGTCTGTCCATTTGAAAAATCATATGAACTGTCCGCCAACCGAATGCTACTTCCAGAACTGCGAGGAGGAGACAGCCAAGCGTCTCAAGAGCGCTGCTGACGCAGAGCAGGAGGCAGCAGACTTGGCCTACAATAGCCTGAAGGTACTACAAATATATATTTTTTTCCCAAAACGTGTTTTGTGACGTATCAACCTGGCGTCCACAGCGTCAGGAGCTCGAGTGGGAGAACCAGCAGCTAAAGAACGATCTCAACGAGTTGCGTCGCAGCGTAGGCGAACGGGCGGCGGACACCGACGCCTCCAAGCAGCTGCGCGATGGCTACGACATCCTGATGAGTCAACTGAAGGCAGCCACTGAGGAGCTGGACGCGCGCAAGGAGGAAGTGGTCATACTCAGGACGCAGATTGTCAGCGCCGCGCAGCAACACGACCGCAACAAACACGCACAGGTGTGTGGACGGAGGTGTCCAGCGGGTGGCGCTGTGTTCATCGTGTGGTGTTTTTGTGTTACAGGAGAACGAGAGCGCGGACGAAGTTGACATGGGGACTCTACCTTCGGACAAAGAGCAGGCTCTGATGGTCTACCAGCAAGTGTGCCAGTCCAAAAAGTAGGTTGACCTCATTCTGCATCCAGCAGCGCTTCTTCGCTAAGCTCCGCCCGCACGCTTCCTGTCCCTAACATCTCAGCCCTCTCGTTGTCAGCCTGCTTTCCTCTTTCTCTGACGCCTCTTCCTCTTTCTCCGACGTCACTTCCTGGCCCGAGTCTGACTGGGCCGAGCTGAACGAGGACGGAGAAGTTTTGCTGGCATACGCCGGTCTCAAACAAGTCACCAGGTTGCCATTTGCTCCTGTTTCTTCTCCCCCTCTCCCTGTTCTTGTTCTGCTTCTTCTCATGCTGGTGGGGACCTGCCGTGGTCCGCATCTCGCTCCCTGGTGGCGCCTTTGAGTGTCTGCACCATCCTCAGTGGGGTTTTTTTTGCGGGTTAGACTCCTCGAGTGCGAGCTTCAGTCTCAGGCACGCCAACATGGCGAGGAGGTGGAGGCGCTGCGGGCCGAGGTGGAGACGCTGAAGGAGGACGTGGAGAAGAAGCAGGAGGCGCTCAACTACACGACGTCCTTGTCGCCGGAGGCCCTGCTGGAGTACAGCGTGCAGCTGGAGATCACCAGGCTCACCAACGACAACCTGGTCAGTGCAACGCAAATGTTGCACTCGCCACGTAACGCCACCTTGTGGAACGGAGCGCTCACGTAACTCGTGTGAGCGTGTGCCCTGACGTGCGCATACGATGTCGTGTGTATGTGTGCGATAGGCGTTTGCATGTTGGCTGTGCGTGTGACGTGTGATGTTCCTCGCGCAGGACCTGAAGGAGCTGGTGGAGAAACTGGAGAAGAACGAGCGCAAGCTAAAGAAACAGCTGAGGATCTACATGAAGAAGGTCCAGGAGCTGGAAGGTAAAGCAAGGACACGTGGCCCTTCGCCATCACCACGACAGTAACGTACTCCCTTGTCACGGTGCTTGTTCTCAGTGAGTCACAGCAGCAGTCGCACCAGGTCCGACTTGGGTCGCCACGTGACACTTCAACGCAAGGAGAAAGACTTTGAGGGCATGCTGGAGTATGATCAGGAAGACGAAGTGATGCTCATCAAAACACTCATCACAGGTCACACGTCGCTTCCTCTTTGGGTGGATGGCCCGATTGGCCAACACTCTTTATTTCTTAATCAGCCAGTTTATGTCAAACACATGACATGACAGCTGTCATGGATATAGTAAGAAAAGAATGGAGAACTTTCCCTAAACATGACATGTTAGAGTAATGACCCTCCCCCACTTAGCGCCCCCTCCTGGCCTGTATGTGTTTAACAGATATGCGTCCTAGCATGTTGTCAGGCACAGTCCCGTGTCTTCCGGCGTACATCCTCTTCATGTGCGTCCGCCACGCTGATTACGTCAACGACGACCGCAAGGTGGAGTCTCTGCTCACCGCCACTATCAACGCCATCAAGCGCGTCCTCAAGGTGAGAGCCCCACACACACACACACACGCGTGTCTGGCATGACGCTTTCCCGCTCCCACGCCTGAGCTGACATCCTTGTTGCGTGCAGAGGAACGAAGACTTTGAGACGACTTCCTTCTGGCTGGCCAACACCAGCCGACTCCTGCACTGCCTCAAACAGTACAGCGGCGACGAGGTGACGGCAACGCCGCCTTCGAAAGTTGATGCCAGCTTGACACTTTGAAGTTGACTGCCCAAGAAGTTGAACCGTGTGTGTTGTGCGTTAGGCGTTCATGGTTCAGAATACGTCAAAGCAGAACGAGCACTGCCTGAAGAACTTCGACCTGGCCGAGTACCGACAAGTTCTCAGCGACCTTTCCATTCAGATCTACCAGCAGCTCATACGCATCGCCGAGGCCACCATACAGCCCATGATTGGTCAGTATTTATTCAACTTCCTAAAAGATTGTCCCTCAGTCAAGCCACCAGCAGCCATCTTACGTTGCCACTCGCCAAGCCTGCCTACCTTGAATATGTCGATTTCGCCACAGCATTTTTTGGATGCTGAATCCAAAAATTACTTCTGCATCTTTTTTTTCTTGGATCATGTTTCAATGGGGAAGCCAAAGCAACAAACCCAAAGAAATGAGCGCGGTTGCATAGTCGATTGTCAAAATTGTGCTTGTTTAGCCTGTTGTTGGGACCCTTTTCTCTTGTCTCATCTTGTGTGGCTCGTCAGTCTCGGCCATGTTGGAGAGCGAGAGCATCCCGAGCCTGGCGGGGGTCAAGCCCGCTGGCTATCGAAACCGTTCATCCAGCGTGGACAAGGACGGGAGCGCCGGCAATCCAGCCGGTGGCTACACGCTACAGGCGCTCATCCGCCAGCTGGGCCTCTTTGACGGCGTCATGCGCGACCACGGCCTGGACCCCGAGATCGCCGGCCAGGTGGTCCGCCAGCTCTTCCACTGCGTCAACGCCATCACACTCAACAACATCCTGCTGCGCAAGGACGTCTGCTCCTGGAGCACCGGCATGCAGCTCAGGTTTGCCGAAGAGCGCGCGTGTGTGTGAGA
>CAAKHF010021124.1:29295-41370 GCA_901007745.1 Hippocampus kuda
CCCCCCCCCCCGCCCCCGAATGCCCGCCAGTCCCAGTCAATCAAGGCGACTGATGCTCTCCTCCTCCTTTGTGCTTGCGTGCAGATCGTCAAGATCCTCAACTTGTATACGCCGCTCAATGAGTTTGAAGAGCGCGTCACTGTATCCTTCATCAGGAACATACAGGTGACACACACAAACACTGAAAATACGTGTGAGAGTCTGCGTTTGTAGCGTGAGAGTTTGTGACTTGGCAGTATGAGAGCGCACGCGTGTAACGGAACGTGTCCGTGCAGAAGCAACTCCAGGAGTGCGAAGCGGCTGGCGCGACTCAGGAGGGGGGCGTGGCCAAGGAAGCCCCCCAGCTGCTGGTGGACACCAAGCAGACGCTGCCGCTGCTCTTCCCGTACGCGCCGTCCTCGCTGGGCCTGGAGACACTCCACATTCCCGCCTCGCTAGGACTCCACTTCCTGGTCAGGGTCTGACCTCACTTCCCCGCCAGCGGGAGGTGACCATTATTTATATGGACGGATTTCAACGTGAAGAGTTTGGTTGACCTTGATCACAAGTCAACGTTTGTACTCATTTTGTAAAATACATTCATTTTGAAACAAGACGTTCCTTTCGCAACTGAATTTATTTGTTACGGAAGGACGTTGTCATGATATCAACATATTCCCTTCTGTTTTCATTTCAGCCAAATATTCCACTACCTTGCAGGATGAAAGAGTGTACGATTCATGATTTCTGCCCTCCGTCAACTTGCCCCCAGAGATGGTGCACTATTCAATCAATCATTAAGTCCACTGCACTATGTAAACGTCAATCCTAAAGTAGATCCTTTGGGCATATCCTAGTCAACCATATCACAATTCCTCATGCGCAAATTTTAGTTGGATCATTTCAGCCATCGAGTCAACTAGTCCAGTGAGCTGCAGTCCACTATGTAGTCAGTCCACTGTAGAACAATCCTGACACTGACTGGAGTGTATCGGATGAATGGCGTCAGTTCATTTGTAAGTCGGTCACCTCACCTGAATGAAAATGCAACGATGAACTGCGTTGGCAATCATTCCCGACTCCACAATCACTACATGGGGATTTCTAGTGGACTTTTTTGGAACTTCAGGTCCACTCCTTAGAAGAAAAAAAAAAAACCTGTGCTGGTGAGGAGTCGGAATTTCAGAGCTTCCACGCATTCCTCATCATAAGGATGAAGAAAGCGTCGTTGTCGATGGAGGCACTGACGCCGCAGTAGTAGTTGATGAACTCTTCGTGTGTCACCTGCGTGAGATCAAAATGGCAGCAGCTCGTGAATTTTAAAAAAAGTAGCGCCTAGTCAAAATAGCACCGCTAGGGTTAATGTACATTTTTCCCTGGGAACACAAAGTTCCACAACATCTGTTATCTGCGTTTCCTACCTTCCCGTCTTTGTCGTATGGCGAATCAAAGTTGTCAAGGAAGGTCTTAAACACCTGCTCCTCGCTCCATTCGCCGTTCTGGTATTTGGGGTGATACTTGGCATTGTAGACACCCCTAAGGTCGTCTACGGTGATCACGCCATCTTTGGTCTTGTCCAGTTTGTGGAAGGCCTGCATGACCACGTCTCTGCGGGCCTTGGACATGGCAGGCTGCCAAGGACAGGTCGCCATCAGTCGCAAGAGAGCGGAGTGGCGTTGGGGACATTCTCGGCATGGCGCATTTACCCGTAGCGTGATTAGGAACTCGTCAAAGTCGATGGAGCCGTTACCGTCGCGGTCAAAGCGCTGGAAGATGGCCACCGCTTCCTCTTTGTCCATCAGGAGGCCGTATTCGTGGATGCCTTTAAGGAACTCCTTCAAGTCCAAGGAGCGGTTGGCGTCATCGTCCATGATCCGGAACGCTCTGAGGGACAAAGTAAAACAAATCCAGTGAAGAGGGACAACCGGAGAGTGTGCACATGCTCCTCAAAACCAAAGCTAATCTTTTTCTGCTAAAAACGCCTTACTATACATGGTCGTTTTTTTTTTTTTTTTTTTTTTTTTCCAAGCTAAAATTGCCTGAGTATGCTCAGCATGGCGCGTTGATGAACGCCTTACCATACATGGTCGTTTTTTTGGGGGGAGAAGCCCCCCAAAACGCCTTATCATACATGGGCGTAAAAACACCTTACTATATGCAGGGGTGTCAAACTCCGGTCCTGGAGGGCTGCTGTCCTGCATGTTTTCCAAGTCTCCCTGTTGCAACACTCCTGATTCAAATGATCAGATCATCAGCAAGCTCTGTGGAAGCCTGACATTGAACCTGTTCATTTGAATCAGGTGTGTTGCAACAGGGAGATTTGGAAAACATGCAGGACAGCGGCCCTCCAGGACCTGAGTTTGACACCCCTGCTTGAGACTGTACTCCACCAATTCAATACTAGGCTAACTTAGTCGTGGCTGGACTGGATTCAAACCCTTAAAGGTCAGTGATTACACTCATCGTTGAGTATATCACACTAGACGGGCTACAACGCGTCAAGACAACTCAAAATCAGCTACTAAATATTACATTTGTCCGCGACACTTCTATCGGTTCAAAATCGGGAACATTCGTATAGTCTGATGTCAGCATTAGTGGGTGTGACTTGCCGGGTGAAACAAAACTGTGCTGGTCTATGCTGTTTTTTTTTGTATTGGATGGAACACCTTGTTTAACTTAAAAACAAACGTCTCACCTTCCGAGACCTTTGATGCCAGCCGAGCCTCTGGCCAGACACTGGAGGCGGAGTCTCTCGAGCGGGTCGGAACATGACGTCAGCTGCCGTTTGGCGTTGAGTGCCATCTCTCGGTCGTGCCTGGAAGTTCCTGCCATCTGTGACGCCACCACGATGTCTGTTTAACCCCGCCCACCACCGCTCCTCTCGCTTTTCTGCAGTAAAGTTCTTGTCACTGCCCCCAAAAAATATTTCAATTAAAACTCAACAAATCTGTCAATCGCACAAACAGGATAATGTCTTTCCGACACGTCCTAGTATTCCCAAGGCAAAACTACAGAACCATAACCTGCTAGTTGAGGATCCTGCGTGTTTGTTTTCTTTCCTTAGCAAAATATTTAGTTGTTCTGACCCTACTGGACTCACCTGTCACTCAACACACACCGGAAGCGCCTCCCGCGGAGGGGAAATCTCCCAACACCCTAAAAAAACACGACGAACAGGCGAGTGAAATGTGAGTACAAGAGTTGCCTGTACGCCGCCGTAGTCACGGAAACGTACCCTCCTCCTCCTCGCCTCGCCCCCGCCCCCTTTCTTTTGGAATGATCGCTGATTGTACTGTCAAGAAGCGCCAGTCATGAACGCCAGGTGCAGCGTGACCAATCGCGCTTCTGTTTTGCTTGAGCAACGCCCTCTGGCTGTCTTGCTCGGAGAACGAGCGCTGGTTGGACATCGTACGAACGTTAACCGCCGCTGTATACAAAGTACTGTACGTGGAGCAAAAATCATGCATACAACAGCGAACGATACATTTAATTCCGACTTTGAAACAATGTGAAACCCTACTTTAAAACCTGAACTCTATCTTGAAAGCTTTTTATTCTCAGACTGCAAGTCCCGCCTACGATGCAATAGTCTAGTTGTGTAAATCCAAATGCATGTCTGGATGGAGCCTTCTTCAGGACTACTTGTGGGTTGGCACGAAAGTAAGACACCATCTCATTGGATGAGGCGCGTGCGGGAGCTCAACGGCGTTTGAAGCAAGAACGTGGTGAGAGACAACGCTCGTTAGTGGCCAACCATTCATTGACCCGATTTATTGACTGCACAAAGGACAAACTACATCCATAAATATTGCCTATAAATATCCGATCATACAACAGCTTGTGTGGCACATGGACAAAAGAACGAGGGACAGCAGATCCAAACTTCTCATCTGTTAGCACGTGTCCACGTTTAACGTCATTCAAGAAGCGGAACGTCTCGACTTCACCGACGTCCTCGGCGGGACCTGCAGAGGAGGTCCCGGCAGACGGGGGTCCGAGTCCAGTGGAAAGGGGGTCGGGTCGCCGCTCTGCTGGGAGACGCCACCCGCGGGGTGGTGCCATCTTCAGGTTCAAACGTCGTCGAAGATGCGGCTGCGAGATGACGACATGGACAGGTAGCGTCCGCCCGTGGGTCTGGACCGCAACATAAACAACAACCAGGGGCCGTAAAGAGGAAAAATTCAGCATAACTAAGGCCTGTTACACCCTCCCAAAAAAAGTTCTTGACAAAAATGGGGATAATGTGTTTACCTCCCTGGATCGCGATCGTCTGTGTCGTCCGCTAAAGAATCGGCGGTGAAGTCCAGAGGTTCTTGGTCCTGGAGAAGCTCTATGCGGTCACGGTCCGCTCGATTGGCAGAACGGCCAAACTTGCCCGCTGGACACAAAAAGCGCATGGCGGCGTCAACGCTAACTGGACGACGCAAGCTAACGGATGCTTTTCCCTGTCGGTCATCATCAACAACGCTAAAGAGAAAGCTCCACAGAAAGTCATTCCTTCTAGTCAGAGAAACCTTTGGAATGCATCAGCAGGATCTGAAGTGCCTTTTTTTTTTTTTTTTGCTGCTCTGAAGCTTGGACACATTCACACCTCGAAAACCAGTAGACGTTCAATTCCAACATCTGTAGCGTACTGAATCAAACGATCTGGAAAAAGGAGCCAATGTGAGCAAATGAGTGCTGACGTCTGTTGTTGGCGCCGTCCGAGTAGCTGGTCTCCTTCATTTCGTGGCTGTTCCTCCCCCTGGCGCTCAGCTCCTCCCTTGCGTTGCCGTAGCGCTCCTTCCACTCCTGAAACACACGCACGGCCACCCCCCGCCGTCAGAGCCACGAATTCGAGGCCACTCTCTGACCTTCAGGCGGCGTTGACTCACACGTCGTCTGTTCTCGCCGTCTTCCGTCCTCTGGCGCTTTCGCTTCTCTGCGGGCACACAGACACGGGGGGGGGGGTGACGGCTCACTGTGGCGCGAGCGTGCTAAGCATCGGCAACGGCGGAGTGGCACGACACCGACCTCGGCGAATCAGCTCCTTGCCCTCGTCCACCAGGTCCGACGTCAGCTCGCTGTCGCCCATGAACTGCTGGAAGCCGAGTAGGTTGAGCAGGCGGGTGCCCAGGCTGAGCGCAGACAGGAGACCCCATATCATCTCTGACATCGCCATTTGACAGGAGCGTCTTCATTTGACACGTGCTACATAACAGTCGAGTTTGCTTACCTGAAGTAGGTGGCGATGCACAAGATGACGATGAGCATGGGGTAGTAGATGTAGAAGCCGTCAGCCACAAAGGACAGCACGCGCATGGAGCCCATGATCTGCCAGACAGGAAGTAGAGGTGAAGGCCGCCGCCCACGCAGGAAGGAAAGTAACGGAATGGCGGCTTACGGAGGTGTAGGCCGTCTGCTCTTTGTGCTGGTGCGATATGGCAGCGTCCATGTGGATGAGACCCAGGAAGTTCAGGCACAGCGGCGGCGTCAGGCGGCAGAAGAGCCTAAAGGGCATGGCCGCCAAGTCAGACATGACCTCAGGGCGCTAGGGTGAAGGTTCGGGTTGCTCACATGCCGCTGAACTGCAGGCTGTACGCGTCCGTCTGGTGATGCGGCGCCAGGTAGTAGAAGTTGAAGACGCGGATGCGGAACACGGTGGAGTAGACGCAAGTGCACAGGAAGAAGATGGTGATGAAGCACGCCACCTGGTGGACACACACAGCACAGCAGCTAGCAGACAAGGTAACAGGTGAGACGGGATTGTGTCCAGCACACAGAGGTTTGCGACGACGGTAAAACCGGGCTCCATTGTAGGTTTCAGGTTCACCTTTTTTCCTCTACCGCCCATTTTTAGGGTGTAATTCCTCTGTCAGCCACTAAATGGTGGCACACTGTAGTATTTAAAGTGCCGGCTAATTTTTGCTGAAGACGACTGCATGTCGATTCCTCTTCAATCTTGCTTTTCCTGCCTACAGAAGCCGATGGCTGCTAGCTAGCTAGCAAGCAGACGACTTGGCTTCTCACCTGGATGTAGACGTAGTTGTAGTCGCGTTCGGCCAGCTGGATGAAGACGGCGAAGAGCGACAGGACGGGTTTGGTGCTGAAGAAGGTGCACTCGGACCAGACCACGGCAACGCTGAACAGCGCCAGGACCACGGCCAGAGCGCGGTAGAAGCCGCGCTTCAGCAGGCACTCCCAGTACCACTCTAAGACAAGTAAGTTGGACTTTTTGTTGATCGCGGCTTGCTTGGAACGGCTCCCCGGCCGGTCTCCAGGAGTGGATGCATGTTCACCCGAAGGATTTGCTAACTGAGGGGGGGGGGGGGGAATACGGACCTGCAGTGGGCGTGTACACGTATCTGCAGAGCCACCCCGGGGGGTCGGCAGGGGGGAAGCTGCGGACGAAGCGCCGCGAAGAGCTGCTCTCGTTCTTGGCCACGTCCTCCAGGTGGAAGGCTTCCTGCAGCAGCATGTGCCACTGCACGCGCGTACGCTTCTGCCGCTGAACGGCGTAGATCACCTGCACGCGAAAACACGTCAACACGGCGCCCGAGCTGCATGTCGGCCGCTTCTTGTTACCTGCTTGTGCAGCTTGACCAGACTCCTCTCGCTGGGGAACGTCTGCTTGTCCTCAAAGTCCTCGTAGTCGTCCATGTTGCGGCCCAACTTGTCTTGGTAGTCCGTCGGGCACTGAGGGGCGGGGCCCGGGTCGGACAGGTGAGGGAAGGCGGCGGTGCGGTGTCACGGCATAGACGCGACTCACCTTCCTGAGGATGGTGTCGACGCACTTCCTCAGAGGATGGTTGTACTTGATGGCCTCGCTCACTTTTCTCACCTCCTGGCAACAGTGCACGAGTCACAATTAGGGAAGGGGGGAAAAAAAGGGGAAAGTTCGACCGTTTTCTGGAGGAAAGTTGACAAGCCACATTATGTCGGAAAGTTTGGCAAGTGTGCCAAATAGGACTCTTGATTTGGGAATTTACTGGAAAAAGTATCGTTCGTGCATACATATAAACAATTCTTTTCATCAGAAGCAGACATTATTAGTATAATCTGGACATTCATTCACCTCCATGACGTCCTCCAGGTTCTCCTCAGCGTCCGCCTTCTCCGTCATGAGCTTGGAGGCCTTGAAGTAGGTCTTGAGGAGCATGTGTCCGTGTCTGGAGGCATTCCAGTAGGAGCGCGGGATCTCCACCAGGCCGTAGCCCAGCAGCAAAACCAGCAGGAACAAACCCCAAGTGTTGGCCGCCGTGATGCCGATGGTCTGCAGCTGGTACCTGATGATCAGCGCACACGAGAACGCGGCTTTCGAACTAGGATTCGCCAAGACGCGGCGGGTGGAAACACCAACTGGGAGTCAGGCTCTGACCAGGACAGGTGCCAATCGGGATGGACGGCCACGTAGATGAGCAGTGAGCCGAAGATGAGCAGGTAGCTTCCGTAGTAGATGGCGTTCTCAATGAGGGCCGTCTGAACCTTCCCGGCCATGGAGAAACCGCCCGAGCGTGCGTACGACTGCATGAATGGCAGCAGCAACCTGGGTGACATCAGCGCAGCGTCCGTCATCGCGGGCCGATCGGCAGTCGCCACCCGCAGCCGATCAATCGCTGCCCACCGATGACACCCCACCTCCTGATCACCGCCCGCTGATCGCCACTCAACCCCCAACAATTGCCGCCGTCACGCATACTGACCAGGTTAGGCACTGGGATGTCCAGTAGACCACCCGCCAGAAAACGGGCATGACGCCGTCAGGGATGTAGCTCCACGGTTTATAGCACGTCAATCGCGAACTGCGGGGAGGAAGCAGGGTTACGCCAAGTCGGAAGGCACGCCACACAAACGCATCGGCCGCGCCAACCTCTGAGTGGGTGCGGCGGACGCGTTCCCTGACGTCTGATTGGACAGGGGAGGGCCTGTGGCGTGAACTTGGCGGTCCGTGCGGCACTGATTGTAGATGGTCTACAACAGGGCAGAGTTTAGATGGGCGACTGACAACCAGCGTGCCATGAGAGATGCTCAGGCCGACCGTGGTGACGTCGAGCGGCAGGATGAAGACGATGAGGAAGCAGAGGTACCAGGCCAGCAGCGTTCCAAACAGGACCATCCGCTGCTGCTTCCGGAAGTCTCCGTAGCGTTGCAGCAGGAAGAGTGCCAAGAAGAACACCACCACCATCTCCACGCCCAGCGCCGCCCCGCTCATCCTGACGCGCTGGCCTCAGGCCACGCCTCCAACGGTAAGAAATCTAAGAAAAAAGATTCACGTGACCAAAAAAAAAAAAAAAAAAAACCTGCGGGGTGCTAACACTCTATGGAAAACCCAATTGACCGGCTAGCAAAAAATTAGCATTAGACATCATCATTTCAAATAACAAATCTTCACACACAAATGCTGTACGGATTCATTTAGATAACAACGATCCTTCTTAATGAACAAAAAACAAATACATGCATAAAGTGCGCTATTTTCTTCTTACTTTTTTGAATTTCATGTAAGTGCATCTCCAAGCAAGCACCACACTGCCACTAAGAGGCCAAAGTGCACACTGCAGGAACACAGGATACTGCATTCACTGTATGAATGATTTTTTTTTTAGTTGCAATTATTTTAATGTAGTTAATATTCCTCTGCCTGTTCCAAATTAATTTTCTATTTGTTCTTTGAGGTTGTATTTAAAGTTGAGTTACTTTACCAGGACTCAAGAATAACTTTTTGCACTTTTTTTTCTTTAGTTCACCACAACAAAACTTAGATTCCAGTGCATCACGTCATGTTTTTTTAATTTCCGAGTTTGATCGTTTGTGCGTGTTTTCATTAATTGCATGCATGTCATTAACATTCCTGGTCAAGCGACATCTTTCCTGACGTCACTGCGCGATGATTGACGACGTAATTGAAACTATTCAGTCGCTTCGCACGAATGTTTACAAGCAGGCAGCAGCAAATGATTCCGTTTGAATTCGTAATAGGAGAAAAAGGTCAGGATTGTTCCTGCTAACTCGCTTGCTAGCTAGTTGGCCTGGCATAATAGCAACTGGAGACGTTTGGACTCTTACCGTTCTTTATTTGTCCGCTTGTATCAAGGCGACTAAGTCACCCCTTTGAACGCTCGCCTGTAATTAAATAAAATTAAGGCGACGTAGAGCGCAAAAACACCGCAAATTGGAGCGCCGCTGTCATCAGCTGTCACGTCCGGGTTGGGGTTGACGTCAATATTACTGACGCGCATGCGCAATAGTTACCTCCTTGCGAAAAACAAAACAATGAACAAACGCGGCCTGATCTTGAAATCTGTACATTTTGCAGCAAATTGGGTCCCACTTGACCTAGAGCCATTTCAAAGTACTGCGAACCAGCCAGTGGTTCCGAGAGGTCAAAGCCCCCCCCCCAAAAAAAAAGGATGATGGCGTGTATCTCAAAAATATTCTCAGTGCAGTCACTCGTACCTCAAGGCATTATTGCATGTAACTAAATTACTCAAATGATTTAGGATAAAAACAAGAGAAAGACGAGACATTTAGATCTGAATTTTAATGTTTCAGAATAGCAAGTCTTCGGATGACAATTTTTATTTTGTGTTATTTTCCACTTTGGTTTGATGACAAGTTTATACAAATAAAATGCTTATTGGCTTCATGCGTTCACGGAGACAAGAAGTGAAGTTTTTATGCTGAACTAAGCAAATCTAACGCCGTAATATTTATCACATGTCTATATATACAATTAACTTACAGTGCGGGGGGGAAAAATAAGAGACCAACATTTTTTTTTTGTTCTGTAAATAAATGACAATATTGGGATGTGGAAGTGACATCAGTAGTTGCCAGGCTTTGGCAGACTCTCCTTGCCCTGGTGAGGATGGAGGTTGGCATGGTTACAGGAGTCGCCGGAGAACCCACGCTCACCTGGGTCGCCTCCAGCTACTCCAACAAGACCAAAACCAAAAGAAACTGATCATTTTGCAGCGGTCTCCATTTTTGTCCAAGCCAAATAAATACATACACAGAATCTTTTTCTGTTTCCATGGTGACACGTGGAGGATGACGGTACTGCGCCTTTAGCCCGCCTTGGCCTCCAACAGCAGCAGCCTCAGAAGTGTCCGGGCGGCAGCCAACAAAGCGCCGTGCAGCGCAAACTGGGCCACCAGAGCGCCGAAGCCACGGTAAAAGGCGGCCCAGCCCTCTTTGCGGCGGATGGAGTGGAAGCAGTCGGCCGCGCCGTCGTACTGCGTGTTGACTGGCAGCACCAGCGGGCTGCCGCCGTTACCCGCTGCAACGCCATCGGTGGCATCGATGATGGTGCGGGTGCCCTGCAGGCTGAGGCGGTGCAACGCCGTCTCCAGTGGGAAGGTCAGCGCGTCCGCAACTAATGAGCCTAACCACGCTGCCGCCAGCTCCGGGAAGTGGGTCTCCAACGGGTCCGCCGGCGGGTCGGCTGAGCCCTGCCGCCGTTGCTTGGTGCGCCGGTGCAGCCACAGGGCGGCGCGCTGCACGGCGGCGGCTGCGGCGTAGCGCAGGACAGCGTGACACACGGCGGGAAGCAGCAGGCAGCTGAGAGGGAGCAGGCGCCGACTGTGTGGGGCACCCATGCCCAGGAGGCGGGCCAGACCTTCGCGCACGCAATCCAGCAGCCCCGACGACGACTCGTCGCGCACGATCTCGCTCTGCGGAGTCACAGGAAGTTACATCACCATCCTCCCAAGGTTGAAAAATCGTCGTTTTTACCCCCACATAAATATGGCATGTGACAGCATATAATAAGAACTCCGTGAACTGTTCAAAAATGCTAAAGATGTCATCATTTGATGACTTAATTGGAATATTCTCAAATTCCTCAGCGAAGCCTTTCTGCACATGTCCGTCCACTTTGCAGCTCAACGAAAGGAACGGATGAAGGCCTCACCTGCACGGTCTCGATCAGGCTGGAGCAGTAGAAAGGAAGCGCCACCACCGCAGTCAAACTGCCAACAGGAAGTCACACTTAGTGTCAAAACAAAGGTACCAGCAATGGTCGATATAGTATACAAAATGTGATGCTCTCCGGTGATTGACGAAACTGTTGCTGTTTTCCGATTAAAACGTATAAAAAGAGGAAAAACCAACCAAACAAACAAAAAAAAAAACAAAAACAAACCCTTTGAGTAGGAAATGACCGGCCAGCTGTTTCGCGCTCCAGCGGTGAGGAATTTCCCTATGAGCACAAACGTTTGGTATCAAGGCTACGCCGTGAGCAGCAAAAAAAAAAAAAGGCACGACTGCTGCCTGTTACCTTGGCAACGGCGTGAATTCGCTGATGATGCCCTCAGCTCCCAGCGTGACGCCGTGCACGATGAAGGTGCTGCCCATCCCCTTCCACAATGCCCTGGGACCCTGTACAGCAAAACCTTCAGTTGCCATGGTTGCAAAAATTTCCCGATTTGGTTTTTTTTTTTCCCCCAGACAGAATTTGCACAGGAATTAACAACAACAACCAAATAGTTGGACTTTTTCCACCTTCAAGATTGGCTTTTTAACAATCGTTAGGCTGGGTGACCGCTCACATGATGGGTGGCATACCTGAGCTTTGCTGATGGCGTACATGACGGCGAGTGCGCTGAACGGCGTCAGGTGGTCACAGCGCGCGTGGTAGTTGACCTGCGGGGAAAAAAATAAAGGTCGTGGGTGCGGGCGGCCGCAGGTGGACGTGGCGGAGGAGGCGCGAGGTCAAGGGTCACCTGACACTGCCGGCGAAAGACCACGCACGGATGAGTCAGCACGTTCTCTGCAAACAGACTGCGCGACCGCGCACGTTAGCGGCCGACCGTCACATTGACAACAGGTCATCATCGTGACATCATCATCATCATCACCTGACGAATCCGATCCCGAAACCTGTGAGGCGATTCAGCTGCTCTGCAATCACAAACGTACAAAAAAAGTCAAATTACTTACACAAATTATTTCACTACAATAATTGGAGCACCCCATATGGCCAATGTCTTGGCCATATGGGGTGCTCCCGTTATGTGTGTGTGTGTGTGTGTGTGGGGGGGGGGTGGAAATGTTCAGCAGTGTTTGTACATCATGTGCCCAATGAGGGAGAAGGGACACTGTTTGGGTGAGTCA
>CAAKHF010021124.1:41390-67391 GCA_901007745.1 Hippocampus kuda
GTGTGGGGGGGGGGGGTGGGGGGGGGGGGGGGGGGGGTGAGACCAGGAGACGAAGTGCAAGACGCCAGCTACACATTTGTAGTTCTCAAACGAAGCCCCGCCCTTTGACCTCACGGCTGAAATTAATTAACCGAGTGAACCTAACCTATTTCAAGTAAACTGACTAAGGTAGCGGAGCTAAACTAAGATGGGCTGAACTAAACTAGGCTGAGCTAAAGTAAAAAGGGTTTAACTAGGCTAGGCTAAGCTAAGCTGCTCACCAGGCGGAGGCGGGCCGCCAGCCTGCGCCGCGGCCGCGTTCCAATCGCGCTCCCCAGCAGGTCCCCCAGAAGCTCCCGGTGGCTCGTCGTAGAGCGGCGTCCGCTCTCCAGTGTGGAGGTTGCGGCTCCCGGGGATATCTGGCGGCGTGGTGACCCAGTGGAGATGCTGCTGCGGCTCCGCGCTCCGGAGCGAGTAAGCCGCCGAGTAGTGCGGTTCATCCCGGTTGCCGCGGTAGGTGAGCCCGTCGAAGCTGTCCGGTCGTCTGGACGCCATGAGAAAGGAGGACCGAGAGAACCAACGAGGACCACCGCGCCGCAAATTGTCAGCCCGTAAACATTGATGGACGACCAGGACGGACGGCGACCTGTCACCCGCGGCACCTCTGACCCGGAAGCTGTAGCTGGTCCAAGCTGGTGTCCTACACTGCTTAGCGCCACCTAGCAGACTGCGGCGTCAAACGGAGCAACTTCTCATCCTGTGAACTGGTAGGCGACTTAAGCCTTTTGTTTTCTCCGAATGTAGTATCAAAAGAAACAAGTACAGTAAGTAAGGAAAATTGGAAAAAAAAATTCACAGTGGGTTTGTTCTTCTGTCTAAATACTGTATGGGCATGGATGCACAATTTCCATAGTGGTTCCGAAGCTGCGCTTCGCACTCATGGAATGTGACCAAACAATGCCCTGTGAGCTGAGGAAGCGAGTCTATGTCCTCCTGTGGGACACAGCATTGAGCAAAGACCAAATTAGGTCAAACCCCTCTTTCATCTTCTAAAAACAGTGAACGTTGAGGTCTAAAAACGGTGAACGTTGAGGTATCCCAAGTTAAAAACTAAATTGGAAAAAAAGCATGAAAATTTAGCAATTAAAAACAACATCAAATATTGTTTAAAAAAAATAATCGTCTCCAACAAAACATTAATGTATCAAATCAAACCGAACCGTTTTGCATGATTTTGATAACAAGTGGGCAAGAATGCAAACAGGAAGTGGACACTTACAAATTTTATTTGTTGAAGTGATTCCAGCATACATAACTTTTCTTTCTTAATCTCCTCCATCAAGATTGGTCCCTTCACTTGACAAGACAATTTGTCACATTGAACATAAAAACTGTTAAGGCAGCGTGTGTCTTTAAGGCCCGTATAACCTTTCAGAACCTCCCCTAAAAAGTAAACATTTTGGTTTCACGTCTCTTCATTACATATACTAAAAACCAAACAAGAAAATTTAGTCAGTCTGATTGTATCAAGATGCTAAACAAATAGATAAAATGTGTAATGGCCGCTTGCTAGGCTAACATTGACATAGGAGCAGGTTGTTAGTATAAGCGTCTGATGTCATGGCACTCGAGAACAAACTAAACAAAAACCCACATTTAGAAACACTCATAATTAACACAATTAACCACTAACATGATGTCACGAGTGTGTACACTTCTCAAAACGTTCACGAATTAGCAGCTGACTAGTGCGTGCAAATCAAGCTACAAACTACAGTTCCCATCGCATTGGTTCGACCTCACTTCCAATCATCCCGAGGTTTTCGTGCTAACCATCTTACAGCAATGTTTGTCGGCGTCTCCGCCAGCTAAACAAACTGATGACAAGAAGCGTTAATGACAGGACAGCGCTAATGACAGTGCTCCGTGATATCCACCACCACCGCCTTGCGCCAACTGAACAGGAAGTAGCCGGCGCCCGCGCCCGCTGCCACTGCCATGCACAGGTATGCATTGTATGTCATGAAGACCAACATCAGCAGGTAACTGACCACCACCTGGATGATGTGCAGCAGCGTCTGCAGGAAGTGGGAGGGGCTTAGCATCCTCTGCCTGACAACATAACAGGATAGCATTAGTACTTAGCATGTAAGTACACAGAGAGTAACCCAAGTCCCCTAGCTGGCAACTTAGTGACTTAAAGGAAAAGAATAAGATGGAATATATTTTCGTTTTCACGGTACGTGGGGTGGTTCTTCACCGGAGTATATCTACTGCTAGTGCTGCGAATACGTGTGACTTAGTAACGACTAACATAAGCGGCTCAGCTAATGCATGTCAATTTTTAAGTGCAACCCTAATGAGCATTAAGTTGTATCACAAACAGTTGTAATCAATTTCAGCATAGGCTCGCGTGATGCTATTAGCATTAGCGTGTGTTCGGCATGCAATACCCGACAGTCTTGTGCGTCTCCATGAGTATAGTGCCATCCGCGCCGGGCAGCGGCATGCAGTTGTAGCGCACGTTGACTTGGCTGCGCCGCAGCAGCGCCTCCCGGCCCATCTTCAGACCCTCGTACAGGACGGCCAACAGGAACACGCCCAGGCATGCGCCCACCATTTCTGATTGGAGTGCACGAGAGGATGGGGAGGAGTCAAGTCAAGGGAGAAATAGGAGGAGGAGGAGTCAAGGTGGCGTAACGTCACCTCCGGGCGAGTTGATGAGAAGTCCGCTGAAGAGCAGCTCCACCTTCTCGTAGCCAAAGTAGAATGTCATTGCCTAGGAAACCGCGTGAGCATTAGTGTGTGACGTGGATGTTACACGTTAGCGTGTTAGCATAAGAACGTCCCCTACCATGCCTCCATGTCCCTCATGTCCACCATGTCCTCCATGGCCCCCTCCAGCAGCTCCGCCTCCGTGGTCATGTCCGCCCCCATTTGTAGGCATCGGCGTGGCCACCATGGCGTGACCCGGGTGGTGGACGTGTTCATGGTGGTTGTCGTGGTTCATCTGCATCGAGCTGTGATTCATGGCTGACGCAAGCACATACACAACTTGAGTTAAACACCTCAAGATTGGATTGGATTAACTTTATTGTCAAATGTACTGTATGTGTATGAACCTCAGCCCAGACTAGTGCAGTTCCCCTAGTATCGACGTCAAGTGAAAAAGTAATTGAAAGTTGGAAAATAGAAACGGGAAAATGCCAACAAGGCGTGGACCAATCACCAAGCAGCCTATTCTTCAATTGTCTTCCAGAAAAACAAAACTGACTCTTCACATCAATGTCTGTTCTTTAGCAGGCAATCAGGCCACCCTTGTTGCCGTGACAATGAAAATGAAGCTGCATCTTCAGTGACAGTCAGCAGGCACTCGGCTGTAATCCGATTGGCCTAGTGGCCGCAGGCAAAAAAACTGGGCAATGGCCAATCAAATCAGAGCTTGTTAAGAGAAGATGACGCTTTTCTGTAGCGGAGCAGCACCGTTAACACAAGTTGTCCTTTATTGGGAAAAGACTGTGCCTCTATCTTTGCACTAAAAAAGTCAAAGTAGGGCTGTTTGGAGAATCAGTCACTTATTTCATATATAGTCCACCTAGAGAGCACCTAAAAATCCCTTTGTAGAGATCAGGGACTAGCGTATGAGTGAATGATTCATCTGCTGGTCGACCTACCTTTGACCTTTAGGCGCACTAACTATTCCTGCATCAACCTTTGACCTACACAGACATATACATACATGTACATTATATATATATATATACACACACTGAACAGAGTGCTGACGCTTGGAATTGAAGTTGATCCAAAGACGACAGGAGAATTGAACCAAGATCTGTATTCGTCAATGGACAGTGATGCTTCTCGTTTACGTTCAAACTTAGCTTGTAGCTTGACTATGACTCCCTCCTTTTTCATCTTTAAGCTTCAAAGTACAAAGGTGTACAAAGAAATAGTTGTTACGATTGTATTATTAATGTCAATGCTTTATGTAATGTGTTCTATTGTAGTTTTGTTATGTTAAATGTTCTCTAAGCGCTTCGTTACAGCTACAGCTCTTGTGAAAGTGAAATGAAGATGTGTATATGTGTGTGTGTGTGTGTGTGTGTGTATATATATATATATATATATATATATATATACACACACACACATATTTTTAGGCATTGCATGCATTTGGCATATTGCTTGTATTTATTTTTTGTTTCATGTTGTTTTCATGTTTCATCTTACCCACATCGACAGTGAATACAAGAATCTGTACAAAGAAATCTAGACAAAAAAAACAAATTTTAAATCAAGAAATATATATTGTTTTATCTTCTCTCCATTATTACATAGATTTGTCTCATGGTTGATTTATATTTATGTGCTGTGCAGCCCTTCGAGCTCTAAAAGTAAAAAGTAAGAATACTTCTAGACGAAGTAAAAGGGACAAATAAATAAGGATTGACTAACTAAATGACGAATTTGGTTATCTTAACTGGACAAACTAAGGTGTGCTAACTATATAGTCACAAAGTCTTCTTTCTCTCTCGAGTCACAACGTATCACACAAAGTAAGCTGCAGAGGTCAATGACATGAAAACCGAACTTCACTGACCTGAAAGACTTCCGGGAATTCTTCCACGAGGCAGACAAAAAAACAGCGGAAAAAAGCGATGTGGAGAGAAGAAAATAACAAATATTGTGAAAAAAGACAGAACGTGGTAATGCAGTTAGGATCGTCGTCGGTTCTGTTGCCCGTCTGAGGGCACGGTGGGGTGGTCACTTCCTTAGGTGACGTCATCACGCAGCGCTCACATGAGGGGCCCGACAAATAAATGGACCAATTGGAACACGTCTACCACAAATAGGCGTGTCTTGATCGGAGCCACGTCGTCCGGTAGCTACGGCGAAATCACGTGGCCTTGGTCCGGCGAGGAAGGATTCAACCACGACGGTTGATAAGATAAGAAAACATTTATTTGTCTCACAATGGAGAATTTAACGAATTCGTGATATTTTTGAGCTAGCTTGCTCATGAGCGCACTCTGAAGTTGGCACAACAGCAAAGACCAACCGTAAAAACGCAAGAAGCCCAGGTGGCACTTGTAATTAGGAGTTCCCCAAAAGTCATATTTATGCATGATGGAATTTATATCGTAGACAGTGATACAAACACGCAATATTTTTTTCTTTCCTGGACATTGTCTTGGGGTTCAGGACTTCTGGAAGTCTCTACTCAGATCAGTGAGGCCTTTTTTTATTTTTTTTTGTTTTTTTTATACTCGAGCACAATGCGTTCACCAAAATCATACATCTGGTAAAATAAATACAGACACAGCTGCCAAGAACAGAGAGTATTCTTTCAAGGGAAAATGTAGGTCAGTCTTGCCCCTTTTCCTTCCCTGGTGTCACGTGACTCCTTAGTGTTGGAAGAACTCAGTTGCGAATTGGGAGGTTAGGTTAAATTTGGTGTTTAAAGGGGTGTGCCCACTTTCGTTGCCAGTTGTCAAGGCCTGAATGGCTGTGTTGAGTTACTCAGAGGGTACAGTCAACACGCACTGGGTATACAAGCTGTCCGCTTACAGTTGTGCAATTCACTTCTTCAGCGTTTTCCCCTGAAAGATACAATGTATGAGCAATGGACACTTCTGTGAGACAGTGAATAGAGTCGAATGATTTTTCTCTGTTACATTTTGTATCACCACCACAATGTGACACGGTTCATATTTATTGACACTTCCTGAAATCAGCACTACAAACACATACAGGAAGTCACTTTGAGCTGTGGAGGAGGACATTACTTTCACAATAAAAGCCCACATCAGCAGCCAACAAGGAGAAAGCAGAGACAAAAAGAAACAAATAACTTAATTGGACATGTTCAGGAAATATTTATGAGGACTAAAATGAACAAATTGTCAACATTTGTAACCAGCAACAAACACACAGGAAATAGAATTGCGCTAGCAACGCTAACGCTACATAGTCAGCCACTATCCCGTGTTAGCCGGCCACGCGATAATTGGCGTGAAACTCAGGCTGGATGTCGCACACGCGGCGCAGGAGGTCACCCAGCACCACGTCGCGGTTACCACGGTAACTGGCTTGGATGCGGCCCATGCGCTCGGCCGTGTCACGGTCCACCTCCACCGCACTGTTGCCGTGCGAACCCAGCGCCTGAACACAAGCAAATGCCAAGCTTACACAATAGCACAAGTGTAAATTACACTACACCGCATCTGCTGGGATCGACTAATGTAATTGCCAAGAGATGCCACACGATGGCGGCAATGAACTACATGAAGCTCCTTAACTGGCTTCGACATTCCTTTGCACCAATATGCCAGCGACACAGTAGTGCTTTGTTAAACAGACACAAAAAGCAAGAATTAATGAAAATTGTGTGAATCAAGGTATTCGCGAAAGCCAAACTGTGCATGCGGGTTTTGAAACAATGGCGCTGGTGAGCGTGTCCTCACCGCCGCCTCTTTGGTCTTAAACTCTTTGTCTCTCTGCAGGCGGTATTGCTCAATCTCAGCTTGAGCTTCTTCCTTGGCTTGCTTCAGACGTCGGTTTTTACCTGCAACGACATCATCGTGAACATCAACTGGATTGTGTCAGGTTGGCCCAATGACGCCGTGGCTGTTGCTGTGACATCTTCGCGCGGATCTCTTCAGCCAACAAATCGCATGAAAAAGGCAACTGGGTGGCTCGAATGACAGGTGGGCAATTAGCTACACGCTAAATTGACTTCAGTACTTTGAGGACCATTCGTACTTGTCACAGGCAGTCGAGTTCATGTAACATACTTTTTACTTTTACTTGAGTATTTTTGTCTATAGGCAGTACTTATACTCCCTGCGCTCACTAATTTTAGTTTTCCATCAGGATTTTTCTTAAACTGAAAGTAATTTTTAATGTGTTACAGTGAGCACATTCCACGCTACTTTTATTATAATTTATAATTGTTTGCATGATCGACATACATATATATATATATAATAGCATTGAATGAAATTGCAATAGTTCAAGTGAATTTCAATATGTGCTGATTAACGTTGTTGTTACTGTGCTCAAGATTACTCAATACTCAAGTACTTTTAGTTTTCATTGGATACTTGCAGTTATTTATTTTTTACTTTTATTCAACTAATTTGTAAAGTACTTTTTTTACTCCAATTGGTGGCACATGCACTTGCACACAACTAATTTTGAAACTTTTTTCATTCAACTAAATACTGGCCCTGTTAGCGCGTGACGTCACGGAGCCGAATCCCATAGGGAAGCAGGCTCACGTGACACATCCAAAACTGGACTGAATTTCGACGATTAAGAAGGCAGAACATATTTCGTACAGAAATAAACGACGCAAAGGTTTCGCCTCGGTCTCGTTGCTATTGTTGATCGTCTCGTCCGGAACGGTGCTCATGGCCACCGAGCGGTTCGATTGGGCCCAACCGAGTCACGACTGCACAGTGACGAATGTTGAAACAAGTGATTGACAATTCATTATAAAGGAAAGAAGAGCATAAGACGAGCTCTCGACGGATGGAAGCGTTGCAGCCTCCCTTAGGGCAGTCGGGTCGGCTTGCGTTTGGGTATGGGCTAGGCCGCAGGGGCTCCACTCACGTTTGCGGGCTTCGGCCACCTTCTCGGCGGCTCTCTTCTCGGCCTGCAGCAGCTGCTGGATGCCTTGCGACTGACTCGCCATCGTGAGAAAAAAAAGATCAGACGGAACAATGACAACGACCTCGGGAATCTTTAAGCGACGTCCTCTGCCTCTACTGCCTGTACGTCATCGGCGCGCCGCAGTCAGCTGACACGCGTCACCACTTCTGTCACGTGATCGGTCATGAGACATTCACGAATCCCCGGTCCTTTTCTAGCCACGCCCCTTTTTAAAAAGCGCCGACACACAAATAATTCACCCCCGCATACTCGTGGTTCGGCACCCGCGAAATTGTTTTTTTTAAATACTTTTTTAGGGACTTAGAGAAGGGGCATTTTTTTTCTGAGATTCAACCACATTCCCCCCGCCAATTTTTCGTGGAAATTGTATATTGAATGTTTTCACAACTTTTGTGATAATTTGGGCACTGTTTTGTTTTCTCCCCGATGCATTTTAATTGGAGATCAATTAAACGCGGATTTTTTGCGGATTTTCGCTTTTAGTGGGCCGGCCCAGTCCCTCCCAGCTGAAAATAGCAGCAGTTGACTGTATTCCATTTGACTTGTAGCCATTCATGACACAATTTACAAACACAACACACAGTGGTGGGGTGGCCATCTGGAATTTCAGGAAAATGTAAAATTTCCAGAAAAGCCAATGTATTTACGGGCCAGTCCTGGGCGTCATTGTTTGATACAAATGATACAGTCATTCAAAATATGATTACATATCAACAAAGAAAAGCAAAAACAGTATTTGTTTTTTCAATTTATTGAGTGTCAAAACACTTGAATAAGCTCCTCCCACTGCGTGAGAGGCCACATCCCGTTTTCTTGGACGTTGCTGGGTGACGACTTCCAGTCCCATGTCCTCTGCGGGACGTCCCATGCCGCACCGTAATTGGCCATCACATAGTCCAGTGTCTCGCATGGGACTCCCACTCGGACCTCCGCCAGCTCGGCCCAGCACAGCGAGAAGCGAGGGAATATGTACCTACAAGGCCAAAAAGAACCAACGCCGTCACCAATGTGGCTGCCCCCACTGCCATCGCAAACATGGCCGCCGTCCACCTACTTGAACTTCCTGCCGCTCTTGGCCTGCGTGCCGCCGTTCCAGATCAGGTCACCATCTTCATAGAAGAAGAAGATGTCCAGCTTGACGCCATCCCTCACAAAGGACAATTCCAGACTGTCCTCCACCTGACCACCAAAATAAAACCCCACACACAATGGAGACTTTTCAAAATAAAACTTATCAAATGAACACAACTTAAAGGTGACAAAATGATCACCTTCCCAAACTTGTGTTTGAGTGACAGTCCGGCATCCAGGAAGGCCGCAATGATATCAGGGCGATAGTCGCTGATGAAAATCCCAATGTCCACGTCGCGGCTGTACGTAATGAAGCTGCACTGCCTGAACCAGCCTGCAGGGGGCCACAGCTACAATGTTAGCCGATTCTGTGGCGCATGACTGTTAGCATGTTAAACGGACTTCATATTAGAAGGCTACTAGTAGTCTGCTATAATGCTACAGGGGATTAGCCTGCTACCATACAATCGTACTATAGTTTCATCCCACGTCATGGGGTAACTTCGACGAAAGCTCCATACAAAAACATGTTTCGAGGGGTAACACTTCTAAGGGCAAAAATCCCCCCATGCCTTAAGGTGACCTCACGATTCCGAGGAGACGTCCTCAAATTGTCTGTCAACACAGCGTGACTGAACGGTCCCATGTGTTTCTCTACCCAAGCAGGTGCCGCTGCTGATCCAGAAGGGGATGTGCAGACGTGCGAGGGTTTTGGCGGCCACCTGAAGCAAAGACTTGGCTTTGGTACGAAAATCCAGCGCCTCGGGAGATGAGTCGTCAGGGTAGAGCTGCGCACACACAAGCACACATGCATCATTGTTGGCATCACGTGACCAAATGAAAAGTTCAAAGGTCATACCCGCAGAAACCGTCGCGCGTCTCGGTAACGGCACTCCAGGAAGCGAGCGTGCCGATGCTGAGTTAGGAAGCCGGAGATGTTCAGAGGGATGGCGATATCCAGACCATCCACGACCGTCAGTATCAGCTGGGGCCTGCGGGTTGGGGGGGAGCAGCAAAGAGGTGTCATTCACTTCACACTGGACGCGGTGCCACCGCCGTGAAATCACCTGTCATAGGCGCCCGCATGGCGCCCGAAGTCCATCTGCACGAAGGGCGCAAAGCCGTGGTCCGCGTTGGTTTTGAGGCGCAGCGGACCGTGCCACAAGTAGTCGCCGCTACGCTCATACAGGAAGACCACCTACAAACCATAAAAATACTCTAATGGTGGAAAAGTTCAACTGTGAAAGCCAGTCACAGTCACATATTGGCTTAATTGAACTTGTCTGAGGAGAAATAAAAAGTACGCTCCATTAAAGCTAATACAACATACTGGATCAAAAAGGCTGGATTTTGCGGCTTCATTCATATTCCAGAAACGCAACATTCATTAGAATGCTGTGTTTGGACTAGCGGGGCGCATACAAACATATTATTGGAAAGGACATCTTGGACATGATGCTTCTAAGGATTTGGACAATTTGAAGTGAATCAAGGTCTCTCCGAGATGATCAAAATAGTTGTCCATTGACTTGTTCATAAATTTGTTGTCAATTAACTGTTGCAGCTGTAGACATCATGTTTGCAAACGTCTGGTCCCACCCACCTGGATGATATAGCCATGGAGGCGGAGCAGGAGATGCAGGGGGATGTCCTCCCCTGACAGGAGGTCTAAACTGGCCAATCGAGGGTCTTCCCCTCGCACCTCCAGCAGCTCAAAGCCTTTCTCCTCGGCGGCCAATCGGAAGACAGCCTGCCAAGAGAGGAAGTCGGGGAAGTCAGACGGTAGAGCCGGCGGGAGCGGCTGCATGGCGCTGCACTCACGTTGTAGGTCCACGCGTTGGCCAGAAGGCCGAAGGATGCCACCGCTTGGCCGCTGCACAGGAAGCTGCAGTGAGCCTCGCGCAGCGACCGCTCACGCTCCAGCAAGGCGTCTTGCGTCAGGAGCCCGAGCAGGGTGGGGTCGGCCAGGAACAGCGGCAGTTGGAAACGCCGTGACAACCGCAGGAACGTCTTCATGCTTTGCTGAGCAAACACCTCACATGACTCAGTATGACACTTTGGGAAAGCTTTCACACCTCTTGGATCTTTTTCACATTTTTCCACCTTATTCTTCCTCTATGAACATGCCCGCAGTGTACGGAAATAGGGTCTTTCTACGTCAGGCATTTCACTTATTGAGGGGGTGGTCTGGAATGTAACCAGGGTGGAGGCTAAGGGGTTTAATGTACGCATGAATGTTATTGCTGTGAGAATTTAAGTTGGTCACGTGATGAACAGAGCATCTGTCATCTCCATCATTCTCCACTCACCCATTGGAAGTCACTGGCGGTCATGTGACCAGACGTGCGTCTCAGGATGTGCGGCCCAGTCTGGAAAAGACATCACTTGTCACATCATGAGTACCTTGGCCTGTGCGCCCCCATTCTGGCGTCATAGTTTTTCTTTGTGATGCCGTTTCACATCCAAAACACTTATATGAAGACATGCTGGGTTTCAAATGACCCTTTGGTTGAATTATCACGCCCGGTTAAAAATTAGTAGTTAGAGAGTAGAAAATGCGTTCAAGACTGCGAACGTTGCCTCCATTTTTCATAATACTGTAGTATATACTGCATGTCGCTCTGAAGTGACGTCATATCTTCCGCCGTCTGACCTCGCTTGCGTAGTTCCGGTAGTAGCGGAGCTGGAAAAGCAGAAAAATTAGGCTGCTCGCGACCAACAGCCACAGCAGCGTTGTCCGGTTCACGCGAGGCATCTGCGCCGCATGTCCGTCGGAACACCAGTTCGGCTTCGGCTGCAAGCACCGAAACAGAACTCCAAAACTCGTTCCCGAAATTCAACCTGTCGCCATCTTGTTCATCGCTCTGCATGAACAATCGGTCACTTCCGCTTTCTTCCCTTTTTTTTTTTATTCAAATACCCAATGTAGCAGTTGAAAAATCTGTGTTATTTTCTATTCACACGTTTCAATAAATCATGTCTTAATGGATAAAATAAATAAATATATATAATAAATATAAAATAAATACAATGGTCCAGCACCCTCCCACGACCCTGTTCAGGATAATCAGTGTTGAAAATGGATGGAGATGTATATAAAGTTTTTAAATCCCAAATTAAAATGAAGTACGACATGGGGTAAATATCCACGAAGTAATCAACATTAATTTAGCTGCATATCAAGAATTGTATCTCAAGGGGATAACTTTAGAGCGTGACGTCACCCCCTCTCACCACCACCCTCCATCCATGCATGCGTGTGCGCGGACACTCTCACAACCCCTACACGCACGCGCTCAGAAACAAGATGGCGGGCCGCCTACGGACCGAGTTGAAAAGTGAAAAGTTGACCGAAAAGTTGGACTAGCGCAGCGTTTATATGCCGACGTGACATACCGCCGCCGCCGGCGCTTTGGCCGCTTTTCCATCCACGCTTTGGCCACCTGTCGCTGATGTTGTCGTCGATGAACGACACTTTGATGCTTTTCGGGAAAACACAAGGTAAGAAGAAGCATCATGCTCTTAGCTTAGCTTAGTTTAATTTAGCATCGGCTAAGCATTAGCATAGCGGCGTGCTAAGACGTTCGGATGAAACAAACACCGTCACACTCTTCTAGCGACGTGCACGTTTTAAGAGACTAAACGTGTGTTTCTGCATTCTGGTGCTCCATTTGCTGCTCGTCGTTAGCAGTAGTTGGCAGCCTGTCTGCTAAATGCTTCTGATGCTCATGCTGTTGTTGTTACTGTACGACAATACGTAGACGGTGTGAAAATGTTGACAAATTCTTTTAAGATAAAGAGTAGCTGTCATCATATTGTTAATAATACGAAATGGTTCTCGTCCAAGTCCCACAGTGAATGTCTAATCAGTGTTTCTTACTGTCAAATATACTGTCAAATATTTTAGGAAAAGCGGTGACAATGGTGGTGTTGTGAAGTGAGCATATGATTTGCTTATTTGGCATGTTTGTTTTCTGTTTCAAATTGCGGCACTAAGCTTTTTTTTTCCAGTCGCTGTTGGGAAGCCACCAACATATCATGCAATGCAACACACCATGATATGATACCATACAACCAACACAAGATAAGATACAATGCACAAATCGATACATGATATTCTACAACAGAGGTGCAATGATGAATTGGTTAAACGACAATCATTTATCTGATTCATCAATAACTATTGTTCTTAATTCATGAATCGTTTCGTGACCTTGTTTCACCAAAACATTTCCAAACCCCGTGAATTCCACCCTTTAAGCAATAAATATTCTCCGGTTTCTGTCATCCTTCATGAAAGCCAACGGATTGATTATCTTTTATGTTGAATCAAAACAAGACATTTTGCAAATATCTGCAATTGTGCCAAAATAATAAACAGAATAATCGATTATCAAAATAATTGTTAGTTTGCAGCCCTAGTACAATAACACATGAAAACACAATAGAACATTACATTATGCAATGTAACGTGAAATCCAGGCATTAGCCAGTGGTCCCCAAACTCCTCAGTGCTACTGACTGTTTTTATGCGACAATATATTTCGAAAGAAATCCAAACAAACGATTACAAATATTACGCGCACTTAGCTGCACTTCAACAAGCCGTGGTCATATTCCGATAAGTCTTGAGACAGTGAAACGTAAACGTGTCTGTCATGGCGTTTGTTAGTCTCTTATGAATCAAGTTCATGCCCTCTTGAGCAAGTCAGTTGTCCGCCTTGATGCATTAAAATTTTTACTGTTTTGTTACATCGTCACAATGCTTGCCATGCATTGATAAAATCAATTTCCCACCCCCAACCCCCCCCAATGCCGCTGTAATGGGCGTCAGTTATACGCAGACTTTTGCCGTTTACGGGCCAGCCTGGTACCTAAGCCCCCCGCCAATAGCCAAGGTCCCCTGTAATCCATTTTTAGGAAAACTGACTTGTCACTTGACTGTGACACCCACACGCACAGAACGTGGTAACCCCGTCAGTGTGCTGGCTGCATCTCAGGCAAAGCGTGCCGGGAGAAGCAGCGGGCGGGGTGGGCTCGGGGTAAAGCCCCTCCCTCCTCCCCGGCAAGCGTGGCTCCCGATTGGCTGACGCTGGGCCCAGCTGATGCTTGTGTCAGACACGGCGGAGGAGCTGATGGAGGCAACAGCGATGGGGTGAGCTGCCATTTTCTCTCTTTATTCGCCTTCTGCTCGCATTCCAGTGCCCGGCGTCCGCTCCTTGGCTCTTTGTTCTTGGGCGAGCTCGCCGGGAGGAAGCGCGAAGGGGGTTGGTGGTTGCAGGAAGCCAGGGTGGGCGGATAGTGAGGGAGGGAGGTGGCGGCGGCAGTGGGGGGTGGCGAGGCAACCTCCTGTCATTGTCTCCATTCTGCTTCTTCTCTCTGTCGGTGTTGCGAGCCTCAATAAGCCACCACGAAGGGGACCATCGGGGTGGGGGGGGGGGGATTAAGATGTAGGCCGAGAAAATGGCCGACCACTAATGGAGGATGACGAAGGGGAGGAGATGAAGGATCTTCTTGTCTTGCCTCCTATAACCGCGTATGTGATGGGTGGGTGCGTGTTGCAGAGTCCAAATCTGAAACTGATACATCTTTATTCACATTGCGCTTTAACAACAGCTGCCGATGTAACAAAGCGCTTTACAGAGCATTAAACGTAAAATAATATAATGCTCGTGATTTTTTTCAAGGCGACTGCGATCCAATCGGTTTCAAGCCACATCATAGTCTGTCAATAGCTACATTCCGTGACCTTGCTCGCAACTCAAAACATTCATTCCCCATTCCAATGCCTCTCTTAAGACAACAGTGTAGGAAATAGTTAACATTTCAGTTTTCAAGCAATGTATAGTAGTCACATAATTCGAAATAATGCAAAGAATTACACGTCCAGATTCCGTTTGTTGGGCCTTCTGGTGTGCTTGACGTGGCCACCAGGTGGCAGTATAATACTTCCACGCAGACAGAAGACGTTCACAATTCCGATCTATTTACCCCCCGCCCCCTCCCGATGTAATATATCAGATTTTTAAAATGTTATTTTATTTCACGTCAATTCGGATTTGTTTCAAATTCAACCCAGCCCTCTTCTACATGCGGGTGTTGTCAGTCACACGCTCAGGTGATGCTCAACCGACCGACACATCATTGAAAGCCGACACGCGTCGCAATTCATAGCGACGGCGGACAAAATGAACATTCACTGGCCAAAGTAAGATAAAATCAAATGTTTCACTTCATAAAGTGTCAGCTCCGGTTGCACACAAAGGCCTAGAAATGATTTGGTTAAGAACGTCCTTGGAATTGCCTCACATGCGTCAGACTTGAGGCCGACACGGACGAGGGGTCTTTTGCCACTTGATGGATGCGTTGCACTGGTTTTTTTTTTTTTGTGTGTGTGTGTGTGTTTTTGGAAATCAGATGTTAAGAGTAATAGTTGAACTGTTATTCAGTTTATTTTCGAAACATGCTTGGTAAGCAAATCATGTGTGTCAACGTCATTTAGATTGAAGACAATTTTGGTACAAATTTGAGCAAGAAACATGAAGTGGTTCGCATATGTTTTGCTAATATCACACATTTGTTGTATATCAGTGTTCCACTTCCCCCGGGGAACATCGACGGTCGCCGTTGCATGCCGGCAGAATTGTCCATTGATGTGTCTAAGAAGTCACGGCAACGCATTGACGACAGGCTTTGCACAGTGACCACGTTGCTGACCTTGACATGTTTTTTTGTTGATGCCGTCGTTATTTGCACGCATGCGGCTGCGTCAGGTCAGAGGCCAGTGGGACAAGATGTCGGCGGGGGCGTCGTACGACCAACTGCTGAGGCAGGTGGAGGTGCTGAAGATGGAGAACTCCAACCTGCGACAGGAGCTGCAGGACAACTCCAACCACCTCACCAAACTGGAGACCGAGGCGTCCAACATGAAGGTGCGAGTGGTGGGGGGGCGGGGCTACTTTGACTTAACAAAGTTTCAGCCGATTATCCTTAACTCATTCACTCCCAAAGACGTTTTTAAACGTCTTTTCAGACTTGGTCCAGAATTGGCTGGTACTGAATGAGTTAAATGGAAAAAAAAAAACCTTCATTGCCACCGACCGTCTCAGTTGTCGTTTCATCCTTGAACCGCTGCTTTAACCAATCTTTCAAAATCCTAAAATAAAATAAATAAAAGTTTGGCTAATTTGGCGCGAAACGGGTGAAAAGCCGATGCAGGTCCTTTCTGAACTCCAGCAACCTTTGGGCAACATTGGTAAGTTGCTCTTTCATTTCATTCCAAATGAAACTCATCAAAAATCTTGACGAGAAGGTGTCAGAACCCTGAAAAGAACCCGGCCACTTGCGCGCGACATTCTTCATGACCTTTAATTATCCCATTTTTGCACACGCTCCTTTTGTCCTGTTACTTCCTGGTGCTTTTTCCTGCTTCCTGCCCGGATACACACACAACACACACACACACACACACACACAGAATGTCTCCGCGTCCTGTTTCCTGCCTGCTGGGCGGCGCTGCCTTCACGTGTGGCGTCGCCCCTGGATTGTTGTTGTTGTTGTCGCTGCTGCTTTTGCTGCACCATGGCGCTGTATGAACGCTGTCGCTTGATTGTGGTGAGTCGCATTGTTTTATTATCGTACAGCACACATAGATTTGCCTTGGGAATTATTGCGCTGGCTGTGCGTTATTGCAGTCGCCGGTCAGACGGCGGTTGTCATTGCTGTAAGGAGTCAGCTGATTTTTCAGCAAACACGACTTTTCTATGTGTTCTTTTGTTCCTTCTGTCATGCGAATACATGTCGCAGTCTGCTGCCCCCTGGTGGGCATACCGCATTTTTTGGGGGGGGCGGGGAGGGCAGCATCCCAATATTTGGCAAAAAAAAAAAAAAAATTGTGAGTGTCCATGTTCATTCCGAATGTCACACGTGTCCGTCGGGTGCCGCTGAAGTTCACGGGCGCAAACCTTTACTCTTGCGGCAGTTGAGACCACGCCCACTTGACTCTCACACAGGAAGTCACTTTTCTCTTCCTCCGAACCAGGAAGTGCTGAAGCAGCTTCAGGGCACCATAGAAGAAGACGCTGAGGAGGCGTCAGGCTCTCAGCTGGAGCTCATCGTCAGACTGAAAGGTAAACGGCGGCGCCGTTGTTTTTGTGCATTTTCTGCGCGGTCAATTTGAAGTCACGTGCTGTTTTTTTCTGGAAATGAGTGTACGTTTTTTTTTTTTTTTTTTTTTATCAACTCGCTGTTGCACAGAGATGAGCCTAGACCCTGCCGGATTTAAAGGCCGGCCGAGGCCTCCGATGCCACCTTCCTCTTCATCCAGCTCCGCCTCATCTGGCGGAGGTTCCGCCGGTTCGGGCATGTCGGCATCGCGGAGGGAGCCGCCGTCTGCGTCCAGAGATGGCCATGCGCGGTGCCTGGAGGATCTGGAGAAGGAGAGGTAGGGAGCACTCTGTGAGCGCTGCCACCGGGAGCCTCCTTGACCAAAACTCTCTCCGCTCTCTGATTGGCTGTGGCTGTCGACAGAGCCCTCCTATTGGCTGAGCTGGAGAAGGAGGAGAAAGAGAAAGGCTGGTACTACGCTCAACTTCTCAACCTGACCAAGAGGATCGACAGTCTGCCTCTCAGCGAAAATGTAAGTACCGCGTTTCATTTTGTATCGAGGAAAAAAAAAAGGAATAGAATGTCAATTTTGCAGTTACAGCGAGACGTTCACATACACTATAATAGACCTGTGCACTTGCGTGCATGTTTTCAGTTCACACTGCAGACAGACATGAGTCGTCGTCAGCTGGAGTTTGAAGCTCGCCAGATCCACGCCGCCATGGAGGAACAGCTGGGCTCCCGTCAGGAGATGGAGAAGCGAGCCGAGGTCCGCCGTCACCGGCGCGCGCGCGCTCTCCTTCTGTGTGCGTTCGGCTCTAAATGTGCGCCCGTTTGCAGGCTCGCACGGCTCGTATCCACCAAATCGAGAGAGACATTGTCAAGCTGGGAGCTCGACTGCAGGTACGCTTTCGCTGAGGTTGTGTGTTGAAGGAGGTGTGAAGCTTGCTCATCCCCTTTGGTGCTCGTCTGTGCAGATGGAAGCGTCTCAAGGCTCCAATGAGAGCGGCGGCGGTCTGGGGGTGTCCCAGGTCAGTTGAAAAGAAGACCGGGGGATTTGATTCATGGTGAAATTCATGTTGTAATGATAGACGGATCCCAGAAGGTGGTGATGTCACAACGCTTTGGAGTTTAGATCGGCACGGTTTAAGCAGAAGATAAATATTAGGCGGAGAGTCTTGTCGCGTGAGTTCGGAGGGAGAGAAACGCCAACACGTCGGATGTCAGACAAGTTTCGGCACTTGAATAGGCATGGGTTGATTACTGTGGTTTTCAAAAGACACGGCATCAAATACCGAATCTCTCAGTCACCGGTAATGAGCTCTTTTCTTTTTGGAGGGGACTTCTAAGAAGGGCACACTCTGATTGGCTGCTTGCAGCGATTGATAAATGAGCCACCTCTTTCAAGTTAGCGAGAGGCCAACAGATTTTTGTTTTCTTCCCCCGCCTTCTCAGCTCAGCAGAGAGGGGAAGGGTGAGCAGTTTGGAGCTGGAGACAATTTTTTGGGGAGGGGGGTGAAAACTATTTCCCTTTGATAACTTGGGTGAATATATTGTGACAGGGAAGAGTAGTTTGTGGGTCCTGTCGGATCAGTCCAAAGGTTATCAATAGGCTGGCAGTCAATGAGTATCAGCTAAAAGTTTTTGTTTTGGATTTAAAACCAAAGCCTGTGACTTTTTCAATTGGGAATTCAATGTGGAAAGGGCAAACGGTAAATTCCAATGTTCCTCATTGGTCTGCAGAACGCAGCCGCTCGATTGGAACACGAGCCGGCCAATGAGACGGCCTACCCTGTGCCTCGGCGAATCACCAGCCACCTTGGAACAAAGGTAAGCTCCCGCCCGGTGACAGCCCCGCAACCCGGCCGGCGGAGCTCGAGCCGATGCTGACGGCGCACGTCCCTCTGCAGGTGGAGATGGTGTACAGCCTTCTGTCCATGCTGGGGACACACGACAAGGACGACATGTCCCGCACGCTGCTTGCCATGTCCAGCTCGCAGGACTCGTGCATCGCCATGCGCCAGTCAGGCTGCCTGCCGTTGCTCATCCAGTTGCTGCACGGCAATGACAAGGACTCACTGTTGCTAGGTAGCGTCTGCCGGGAGCTCCTCACCTGCCGCCTCCGCCCTTCCACTCACGTCCTCCATTTGTTGCCTAGGTAACTCCCGTGGCAGCAAGGAGGCCCGCGCCCGCGCCTCGGCCGCACTGCACAACATCGTACACAGTCAGCCCGACGACAAGCGGGGGCGGCGGGAGATCCGCGTGCTCCACCTGCTGGAGCAGGTGCGGCATTACTGCGAGGCCTGCTGGAGCTGGCAGGAAAACCACGAGAGGGGTCTGGAGCAAGAGGACAACCCCAGTGAGTTGAGAGCGGTCGCCGCCGGCAGCTACGAGAGCTTGTCTCACTTGTTTTTCTTGACGTGCGTGTCTATTCGTGTGGCAGTGCCCTCGCCCGTCGACCACCAGATCTGTCCCGCCGTCTGCGTCCTCATGAAACTTTCCTTCGACGAGGAACATCGGCACGCCATGAACGAGCTTGGTGAGCTACCAGAAAGGCATCAAAGTATCCCATAATGCATTGCTCAGACGGAAAAGAGATTTTTATTTCCCGGGGTGTTGTCCACGTGTACAATAGGTCTTTATTTAAATAGTCGTATATCGTATTGGCCCGAATATAAGACCGTGTTTTTTGCATTGAAATAAGACTGAAAAAAGTGGAGGTCGTCTTATATTTGGGGTCTAGACATTATACTCGTTAACGACGCTAGATGGCGCCAGATATCATTGAAGCGAATGCTGAACTTGACTCCTCAGGCCAAAGTGAACCCGTCACGAAGAATAAAAATAAAAATAGCGGAAAGAAAAGAGAAGAAATTAATAGAAGAGACAACAGAAAATGGAGAAATTTTAGCGACAATCTGGAGAAAAGTGGGTCGAAGATCGGCCAGGTTAACTGCCAGCTGAGGCGAAGTTATGATGTCATTTCCATTTCAAAAACCAGAAGCCATTTATTTACGAATGTGGTTGCACTTTAGTTTACATATTTAAATGTGCGGATATTAAGATTTGAATGAGGCAAAATAACATGCTTTTTCTCTCAAATATATTGTTAGAATTATTTGTTGATATACTGTAATTTTTTTGGGATAAAAATTAATTTGGTGTTCAAAAAGTCTTTTTTTCAAACTTGAGTCTTGAAAAAGAGGGGGTCGTCTTATAATCAGGGCCGTCTTATATTCGGGCCAATGCGGTAATTGACATCCTTTAAACGTGATCACATTTGTGATCATTATGTTGCCGATATTCATAGTTTAAACCGATGGTTCTCAACTTTTTTTTTTTCAAACTGGATGTCCCCCTGCGCTCAGGTGGTCTGCAGGCGGTGGCGGAGCTGCTGCAGGTAGACTGCGAGATGTTGGGCCTGAGCGGCGACCACTACAGCATCACGCTGCGCCGCTACGCCGGCATGGCGCTCACCAACCTGACGTTTGGAGACGTGGCCAACAAGGTTGGCTGGCGGTCACCCGGCGTAGATGGCACCGCTCCGTGTCAGTACCTTTTGTCTCGTATGTGAGAGTTTCTACCCCTTGCCCTTTTGTGCTCATTAGGCCACGCTGTGCTCCATGAAGGGCTGCATGCGCGCCATGGTCACACAGCTCAAGTCTGAGAGTGAAGACCTGCAACAGGTGCGACCGACCTCTTGTCTCGTCGCCGGCCGGCAACGAGCATTTTTGTTGCAAGCCCACATGTCAATCATCCCGTCAGGTGATCGCGAGCGTGCTGAGGAACTTGTCGTGGCGAGCCGACGTCAACAGCAAGAAGACGCTGCGGGAGGTGGGCAGCGTGCGGGCGCTCATGGGCTGCGCCTTGGACGTCCAGAAGGTGAGTTGCGGGGACGGCGAAAGGAATGGCGGGGCGTGCCAAATGCGTTGAAATGGGACCATCTTGGTGTACCCACTCGGGCAGGAGTCCACGCTGAAATCCGTACTGAGCGCGCTGTGGAACCTGTCGGCGCACTGCACGGAGAACAAGGCCGACATCTGCTCGGTGGACGGCGCGCTGGCCTTCCTGGTGGGAACGCTGACGCACCGCAGCCACACCAACACGTTGGCGATCATCGAGAGCGGAGGCGGCATCCTGAGGAACGTCTCGAGCCTCATCGCCACCAACGAGCCATATAGGTGAGACGACGGCTCATCCGCCTCGCCGCGCTCACGGGCTGACGACGCGCACGTCTCGTTTGCAGGCACGTCCTGCGGGAGCACGGCTGCCTGCCCACGCTGCTGCAGCATCTCAAGTCGCACAGTCTGACCATCGTGTCAAACGCCTGCGGAACCCTCTGGAACCTTTCAGCACGCGACGCCAAGGATCAGGAGGCATTGTGGGAGCTCGGCGCCGTGGGAATGCTGCGGAATCTCATCCACTCCCGCCACAAAATGATCGCCATGGGCAGCGCCGCCGCCCTGCGCAACCTGATGGCCAACCGGCCGGCTCGCTACAAGGACGCCAGTGTGGTTTCGCCGGGCGCCGGGGCGCCCTCGCTGCACGCCCGCAAGCAGAAGGCACTGTTCAAGGAGCTGGATGCCCAGCAGCTGTCCGAGACTTTCGATAACATCGACAACCTCAGCCCCAAGGCGGCGCACAGGAAGGGGCGGGGCTGCGGCGGGGGTGGAGTGGCGAATGCCGCGCGCTCGTATGCCAACACGCCGGTCCTGTCCAGTCCCAAAAACGCCGACGGGTCAAAGCGAAGTGCAGACGACGCGGCGTACGCGCGGCCCGTCTTCGCCGCGAACGTGCGGGCGTCCAGCGACAGCCTCAACAGCGTCACCAGCGCCGACGGCTACGGCAACCGCGGGAAAACCAAACCGTCGTCGGAACCGCTCTACTCCTCGGACGACAGCGGCGCCAACAGGTGCTGCGTCTACAGGAAGTACCCGGCCGACCTGGCTCACAAGATACGCAGCGTCAACCACATGGCGGACGACGATGGCACAGAGGTGGACACGCCCATCAACTACAGCCTCAAGTACTCGGACGAGCAGCTGAATTCCGGGAGACAGAGTCCGAGCCATCGCAGTCGAATCGAGACCGACGACGACGACGAGCAGGCCAGCGGTTTGAGGATGAGGAGCGACGGCGCTGCCTGCGCCGCGGCCAACGGTCGAGTGCCGCAGGCGCCGGCCTCACATTACATCGTCACGGCGGCGTCCAACTACGGCGGCGACCCCACGCCAGAGCAGCCCATCGATTACAGCTTAAAATACGGCGACGTTTCACGCAAGCCTCTCTTCAAGGTCGAAGACGCGCCGGATAGCGCCCGATCGCCGCCCCCGGCGTCCTCTGCCGGGAAGCCGCAACCGCCGCACCTGCCACCCAAAGGTCACCAGGAGTCGACGCAGACCTACTGCGTGGAGGACACGCCCATCTGCTTCTCCGGAGGAAGCTCTCTGTCCTCGTTGTCGCCAGAGGAAGAGGAGGAGGATGCTGACGTTGTGGCGAGGAAGAGACGAGGGGCCGGCGACGAGGAGCGGCGGCAACAGCAGCAGCAGCAGCAACGGCGCCGGCAGCACAAAGAAGTGGAGAGTCAGACGGCCCTCGCCGGCGCCCCCGCCGCACGCGGACGGCGGGCCCACCACCACACTCACGCCCACCACCCTCAGGCAACGTCGGGGGCCCGCACCCCCAAGAGCCCGCCGGAGCAGCCGTACGCTCAGGAGACGCCGCTCATGTTCAGTCGTTGCACGTCAGTCAGCTCCCTGGATAGTTTCTCCACTTCCTCCATCGCTAGCTCGGTGCGCTCCAGCGAGCCGTGCAGCGGCATGCCGAGCGGCGTCGTCAGCCCGAGCGACCTGCCCGACAGCCCCGGCCAAACCATGCCCCCCAGCCGCGCCAAGACGCCCCCGCCGCAGGCCCCGCCGCTGCCGCCGCCTCCCGCCCAGGGTGAGGAAGAGGAGAAGGCCGCCAAGAAGGAGGTGGAGGAGAGCAGCGCCGACGTCCTCCTGCACTTTGCGACTGAGAGCACGCCGCATGGTTTCTCCTACGCCTCCAGTCTGAGCGCGCTCAGTCTGGACGAACCCTTCATCACGACCGACATGAAGCAAGACGGCAGCCAGGACGACGGCCAAGTTCTGCGCAAAGAGGAAGCGGCGTCTCAACAGGTCCTCCAAGAGTCCGACGATGACGACGACACTCAGATCCTGGAGGCGTGCATCATCATGGCCATGCCCAAGTCGTCACGGAAACCAAAGAAGCAACCGCAGCAAGGCAAAGCCAGCCAGCTTCCCGTCTACAAGCTCCTCCCCCCGCAGAGGAAGGAGCCGCTGCCCGCCGAGGAGGTGCCGCGAGTCTACTGTGTGGAGGGAACGCCGCTCAACTTTTCCACCGCGACATCCCTCAGCGACCTCACCATCGACTCACCGCCCAATGAGGAGGCCAACGCCGCCGCGCCTTCCGCCCCGCCGCCTACTGCGCCCGCCGCCTCGCAAGCACGCCGCACCGGACTTCCGGAGGGGGAGAATGGTGACGACATCTTGGCCGAGTGCATCAGTGCCGCCATGCCCAAAGCCAAACCCAGGAAGCCCGTGAGAGCATCCGCCAGCGGTGAGCCGGCCCAAGCCCCTCCTCCTACAGCCCCGCCCCTTTTTAGCCCCCAGCAACACAAGAAGCCCACAGGACCCACTGCACGCCCCTCGCCCACCGCGCCGGTGAAGCCGACGTCGCCCGTGAAGCCCACCCAGCGCGCGGCCTCGGCGAAAGTCAAGCCGGGCTTCGCCTTCGACTCACCGCATCACTACACCCCCATCGAGGGCACGCCGTGCTGCTTCTCCCGCAACGACTCGCTGAGCTCGCTTGACTTCGACGACGATGACAAAGTCGAAGACCGGAAGCGCGACGAGGACAGGAAACGGGATGAAGACAGGAAGCGGCACGAGCGGGACAAAAAAGCGGCGGCTGTCTTCCCTCAAAGCAAAACCGGCGCCAACCCGCCCGCCTTGGACGAGAAGCAGAAGTTCGCCATCGAGGACACGCCTGTCTGCTTCTCCAGGAACTCGTCGCTGAGTTCGCTGAGCGACATCGACCAGGAGAACAACAACAACGAGTTTGCAGCCCCGCGCCAGCCACACCAGGTGGATGACGACGGCGCCGGCTCCGCGGCGCTTCCTTCCACGCAGGCGCACCCGAAAGCGCGCCTGTGCGGCTACACGCCCAAAGCCTTCCATGTGGAGGACACGCCCGTCTGCTTCTCCAGGAACTCCTCGCTCAGCTCCCTCAGCATCGACTCTGAAGACGACCTCCTGCAGGAGTGCATCAGCTCCGCCATGCCCAAGAAGAAGAGAAAGAGTGCCGCTGCCGCCGCCGCCGCCGCGCTGCTTCCTGCCGCGCCGCTTCCTGCCGCGCCGCTTCCTGCCGCGCCGCTTCCTGCGCCCAAAGAGGAGGATGACATCCGAGCTGAAGAGGAGCCATTGGAAGTACCGCGTAGCCCCGCCTCCCCCGACTCCGAATCCTTTGATTGGAAGGCCATTCAAGAAGGCGCCAACTCCATTGTCAGCAGCCTCAATGCCGCCGCCGCCTCGTCGCTGTCCCGCCAAGGGTCATCGGACTCCGATTCTGTGCTGTCCCTCAAATCCGTGGGTTCGCCATTCCACCTGCCACCACCCCTGAGCAACCCCGCCGAGGAGGGCGGGGAGTCCAAACGAGGCGCAAGGGTGGTCAAACCGTCTGCGGATGACAAAAAGAAGAAAGATGAAGATGAAGAGGAGCTGAAGGCATTGAGGGGTGGGAAGAAGGTGTACCGCAGTCTTATCACTGGCAAGCCCAGGACGGAGCTAGCGGCCAGGGGGAGGAGCAAACCGAGAACGGCCGCTGCGGCCAAAGCGCCAGGAAGCGGCGACTCGTCACGGGATTCCACACCGTCGCGTTCCTCTCAGAGGGGAGGGAGACCCTCGCAGCTACCGCGTACAGCCTCCCCAGCCACTCAAAAAGCAGCTGCCAAACCTGCCGCAGTCGCGGCGAAGGGCCCGGCCAGCGTCCCAAAGAAGGAGAAAGCCGATGCGGAGAAACCCGCACTCGTCCGTCAGTCCACTTTTATCAAGGAGGCGCCCAGTCCTACGCTCAAGAGGAAGCTGGAGGAGTCCACCGGGGCGACGTGTCGCTTGGGCGACAGCGGCAGCGCATCTGGAGCGACGTCTCGCAGACAGGACGCTGTCCGCTCGCAATCGGAGAGCCCGTCTCGCCCTCAGGACGCCGCCTCCACGTCGTCGTCGCGCTTGAGTCGCACGGGAACTTGGAAGCGCGAGAGCAAACATTCCACCTCACTGCCCCGAGTGGGCACCTGGAAGCGAACCGGAAGTTCTTCCTCCATTCTCTCGGCCTCGTCCGAGTCAAGCGAGAAGGGCCGAAGCGAGGAGGAGGCCAGCGTCCGCTCCAAGGGAACGTGGCGACGGGCCAAGAGCGCCGGTGTGGGAGAAGCCTTGGAGGGCGCCGGCCGGGCCGACAACTCCGACGAAGTCTGGGTGCGTCTGGAGGATTGTCCTGTCAACAACCCGCGCTCGTCATCCTCTTGCTCAGCCCGCTCACCCAATGCACCGCCCGTCATCCCCGGCCCCGCCCCCTCCAAAATCCCCTCTTCCTCCTCCTCTTCCGCTTCCTCCAACCTGAACTTACGCCGTAGCTGTGACAGCCTAGACGACAAGCCGCCGCCGCCGCCGCCTCAGCAACGCCTTCAGCAACGTAGTGGCGCCGTGGCCGCCAGGGTCAGCCCCTTCAACTACACGCCCAGTCCCAGGAAGGGCAACCCTGACTCGGCCGCGCTGCCCGCCGCCTCCGCCGCACCCTCCCCCGCCACATCCGCCACGCCCACACGGCCCTCGCTTATTCCCACTCCCGTCACCAAAAAGCGGGAGCCCAAGGGCGGCGAAGGAGGAGGAGGAGGAGGAGGCGGTGGCGGTGAACGGGGCTCCTATATTGTCACATCCGTATGAAAGCCACTCGACGTAAGCCCCGCCCCTATCTACCCCGCTCTCCCCTGATTGGCCAGACTCAGCCATCAGTCAGTCAGGCTGGCTGTCTTTTTCTACCACTAACGATGTGTAGCGCTTAGCTCGTATTTCCGCATGCTCCCGCAACTCCCCCCGAGAGACCCCCCCCCCCCCCCCCCCCCCCCCCCCC
>CAAKHF010021124.1:67411-99997 GCA_901007745.1 Hippocampus kuda
CCCTCCCTCCCACCCCCAAGAAGAAGACGCTGTTTAGCGGATCCTGTTCGTGTGGACGTTGTTGATGTTTTCACTGACAAACACTGTAATGCCTAACTTATTAATTTAAATGTTTTTGGCAACATAAGACAAGAATAAAAGTCAACATTTTAGCTCTCAACACCTTTGTCGTGCATCCTGGGGGCGCGAACTTTCCGAGTCGCCCTTCCCAAAGGGGTGGAGCCATAACATCTTTGGACCACTTTTGGTTGGCTGGCATGCCAACAAACAAATGTACCCGCTGTGGTGCCTTAAGCTACGAGTCAAATTATTTCCAAGATGCATTCCATTTGAAATAAATGGAATGTAATTGATCCATTGCACCCACTCCAAAAAAAAAAATTAAAACACACTTAAACATTTTCCCTCTCCAAACACGTAACATGCCAAATTCCGATCCACTAATAATTTTGGAGGTTCCATCCATACTGGAATGGTCATATCTCAATTTATTCATCAATCGATTTAGTATGTGCCATGACTTACTTGGATGAATAAATGATAATGCTTTCTAGTGGAAGAGAATTTGATTGTTCTGCCTGTGACCATCATTTTTTTAAAATATGCAATTAGTTTACATTGCTGGCCGCGAAATGTTTTTGCTTTTCATGCAAATATTTATAATAATTCTGACGTGTACTGAGTTATGGTCGGTTAGTGATCGACTACGAGTTCGACCCGTTTAGACTTGCCGTACAAATTGAGGTTACGTGGCCTCCATTGGAACGGACATCTGGTGTGAACTGAGAAGTCGGGCTCCCTTCTTGAGCCAAAATATGTAATGACTTGTTTATTTGTTTATTTAAAAAAAGATTTTGACTGGCAGGCATGAAGTGTTACAGTACATTCAGTTTCCATTTCCTGATATGGGAGAGAAGTGTGAAAATTTGGGGATTTTTTTGTTTGTTTAATTATTATTTAAATAATATCGCCGGCGTTGTGCGGAATCGTCACACTTCTCAAAACCTCAAGTTTCAATTGGGTTTGTTCCTTGATCAAAAATAGCAAGACATTTCCAACACTCAATTTTTCTTTTACCTATCCGTAAACATGGCACACACACGTACGGACGAGCTTTCCCAGATTTTGACAAATGAAGATTCGTCCCAACGCCACGATGTATATGTAATGTTATATATATACTGTATATGTACATATATTGTGTTGGCATGAATAATTATGTATTATAACCCCTAATAAACGCACGCGGAACCGTTGACTCAAATCGACAGTATTAAAAATAAAACCTTTTGGATCACGTCGTCGCACGTACGAGGGCTACAGAAAAGCAGTGTAAAGGTATGTTGAATTTTTGCAGAAACACCGGTGTAATCTGCGCATGTGCAGAAAGCCGCCCGACATTTGGAAACGTACGCTTCCTTCCTGAAATAAAACAGAAATCTTGAATTGTAATTATGACCAATATTTGATCGTTTCATAACAAAGATCTGCTTTTGTTCAACAGTATAGGTTCAATCTAATTACTTGTGTTCGTAGTGTTACTTTTTGTCGTAGCATTTAATTTGTTGAATCTTTTATTTTTCAAAGCGTAGCGGAAGTTCTCGTTGTTTGGGAAGAGCTTAACGCCGCTTTGCCGGAGTGGCCGAGTCTTCTGGAAAAAAATCCTTTTCCCATTTGACTCTTTGCCTCCCACGACCATCTTCAAATGACATTGACAATTCGGGAAGTTTCCTGATTCGCCAGGAGAGAGTAAGGTATGTTTTTATTCCAATAAGTCAAGCTTTTTTACGTTGACAATGTCGAATGCTATTGGCAGCCAACCCCGGCTATTAGCCCAACGCTTTGCGGTGTTTTTTTGTTTTTTGCCACAAATGACAAGCGTGTGTGGTTTTCACCTGCTCTCGCGTCGTTTTTCTTTTAACCACATTCTTTTAAAGCATGTTAGCTTCGGTGCTACTTGGAGCCGCTTAGTGGGAACCAACTCTCGCGATAAGTCTCCGCCGTGTACCGTTGAATGTTTTTTTTTTTTTTTTTAAGTATGCCGTCATCTTTAACGTCACTTTTCGCCCCCCAGTAGTCATGCTGTCCCTCCCCCCTCCGGGAGTGACGCCTCAGGCTCCTGCACTCCCATTGGCTGACAAGGATGTCTACGCAGCCACGGAAACGCGTACGTGTGAGCAAACCCACGAAACCACATGAGAATATTTGCAATGAGCATTCACGTGACTGTAACAAGGAACAAAACAGCTCCTGCCCTAAAGATCTAATTGCTTCGATTGATTGTTTTGTAGTGTCAGCAACTAATAAAAAAATAAATAAAATGACGCATTGGCTCTAATGCCTTTAAATAATTTTATGTTGTTATTAATAATGAACGATATTCATATATGTGAAGTTACTGACCGTGTAAATGATATGTCACAGATTTCTTACACAATGGGACACGACTGCTATTACAAAAAGGCTGGAGTTTTTGAGGGAGGGGGCTTGTATCGTTGGATGTCATTTCAATGGCGAAAATTGATTTGCTAAATGACCCGTTCGTTTTGCAGCCGCTCCTCAGGGCGTTCATCATCATCATCACCATCATCATCACCCTCAGCAGCAACAGCATCCTAGTCCTCAGCTCAGCTGTCCTTGCGCGTCGCTGTTGCCCCGCCTCCTGGCTGCTCATAGGATGGAGGTGCGGCGTCTCCTGCGAGGGGCCCTGGTGTCGTTGGGCCGGCGAGTGGACGCCCTGGAGCGAACGGCTGGCACAGGCGTTGGCAGGAGGAGGAGCGGCAAGAGGAACAGGAGCCACGTCACGCCGCAAGCAGACCACAAAAAAGGTAACACGGGGCAATGTCACGCCCCAAACAAAGCCAACTTTGCAAAACGCTTTCAAGGGGGTGTCAAAAATCACTCGGCTAATGTGGTTGCACAAGTGTACACACCCTCCTAAACTGAGGGAGTGGTTTCAGAATGAAGCAGTTCGCCTTCAACACATGCTTCAATGGGAGGCAACATCTTTCAAGGCCTTCAGATTGACCCCAGATTAAGTTTAGATGTTCTAGTAGGCTTTTCCTGACCGACAAAATTGTCACACTGCTGGTAGGAAGCAAAAAAATAATAATGTCAGCAATCTCTGATGATTTTGGGTTCCTTTTTGGAACAGTCCATAACTCCCTCTGCTTTCCTGCACCTTTCTGTGATAAAGCTGTTTTTTCAAGTAGGCTGTTTTTGACAAAATTATAGTCACGTTTGGCATGTAAAGAGCTTGCATGGCATCGGCGGGACAAAACACATTCACACGAACCAAACAAAAACGTGTCCTGATTTTGTGTGTGTTTGTGTGCGTGTTTTCTTCTTCTTTAGATTTGGACGCTTTCCCCAGCTTGGTTTCCTCTTCCTGTAGCCCCCATGTCACTAGCTCTTCCCATCCATGGCCATCGTCAGTGCTAGACAGCTCGCCTCTTTGGCACAGCTCCAGCCAATCAGAGCACAAGAATGGACTGGAGGGGAGGGGCATCAAGAGGAGGAAAAGGAGCAACAGAGGAGGAGAAAAACAAGAGAAAAGAGAAGACGGCGGCGGCGACAAAGAGGACGATGAGTGCGCGAGGTTCGTCGGCCGCATGGCCATCTGCCAGACGGGAGGCGAAGCTTCTGACCACGCACCCCTCACACTCTTCAACTTTCACCCCAGAAGACAGGACGACGGCGGCCAATCCGTGAAGGCCGTCAGTGTTGCTGTTGGGCGGAATGGTTACAGGTGGGAATGGCAATTTGATTGTTTCCCTCATTCATGTCTATCCAGGCCTGGAGTGGTTAGACAAAGAACAAACCGTGCCGTTGACATTGCAAAACTTAAAGTCCAACTTGAGAAAATCTCTCAAATTCACTTCAATGAAAAGTTAAAAAAGAAATCTATTTTTTTTTTTGTCCTCATAGCTCCTCCGCCCAGGATGCTTTTGACATGCTGCGAGCCGTGAGCAACCAATGGCATGCCTCGTCCGTCTCCCACTGCCAATGGCGCTTTTCCGACTTCACGCCTCCTCTGTCGTTCCGCTTCAGCCGCGGTTCTCGGCTAGACGTCAACCCCATGCTGCGTCTGTCCATGGTGGCCCTGGCGACTCTTGCGGCTTCCGGGGGCTGGACTCGCTGGAATCCCTGGCGGGCCCTGAGGGACTGGACGGCCCCGCCCAGTCTCACCATCGATCACTGGTTGGTTGCTTGTTGCCGCTTCGTTAGCGCAAGCGCCACTGACGTGCTCACTCACGGACTTGTTTTGTTTTTGTTGGCAGTTACATCCAAGCAGCTGATCTCAGGTCAGTTCAAGCATCTTCTTTTGGCCTGTCAATCATTTGCAACCGTTCATCGGCTCATGCCATGTGGTGTGATTTGCAGGCATACAAGGGCAAGGAAAAGATCCATTCACTGTCCTCGGAAGCGCCTCCTAGCCCCGCCTCTTCCTGCGTGCTCCGACAACGTAGCCTCACCTCAGGTCACGATCACCCAATCGTCAGCTGGCTCCAAGGAGGTGTGTGTGTGTGTGTTTCTATAAATGTATCTTCAATTTTAGTTTTTTAAAGCATTTTTGTTTGTATTTTGTTTCGTCAATTAAAATTACAAAAAATTTTTTTTTTTTTCATTAGTTTTCGTTAACTGTTGTAACCTTGGTGAGTGTTTGGAATTGTGTGTCTCAATAAGTGAGGCTGTTGGGGAGAAGTGAGAGAGAGTGGATTGCGTGAGAGGATGTGCGAGTGGTGTTGATGAGCCCCCCCTTGCGTCTTGTCTTCAGAAAGCCAAGCGTGTGTCGCAGATCCGAATCCGTCGAGCTCCGCCGCGAGAGACGCCTCTCACACCCATGGGGCTGCCCAAGGTCAAAAGGTGAGCGGCGAGATCCCCGCGAGAAAGGTCGATGATGACGACGCAAAGGTCAAACTAACGTTTTGTGTCCGTTTGAGGTTGAAGAAGAAGGAGTTCAGCGTGGAGGAGATTTACACCAACAAGAACTATAAATGTCCCAGCAACAACAGGTAAAAAAGGACCGCCAGCATCGCATCAGGGACTCCAATTGCCAGCGCGTTTTGCTCCACAGGAGTCTGGAGACCATCTTTGAAGAGCCTCAGGAGAAGGATGGAGCCTTGCTTCTGATTGGCCAGCAAAGGCGGCGCAGACTCCTCCTCTTCCCGGACTTCACTCAGCCCAGGAAGAGGAAAAGACCCCAAGGTAGCGCGCCCACAAATCCACAACGCTCACAAATTCAATGCAACTCAACTCAATTTTTTTTTTTTAATCAATCCACGCGCATCATGTGTTCCGTAAACTGACAAACACTTGCGTTGTCTTTTGTCAGTGAACATTCGGTGCCATACATTTTGTTTGCAGGTGTTGGACTTCCTGTCGCGCTGGCGCCAAGAAAACGCACCGTCCGCCGTCAGTACCGCACAGGGCCCGGCGCCAACGACCCGTCGGACTTGGATGTGATGCTGGTGGAGAGACTGAGCGCGCTGGAAGACTTCCTGACTCGTCAGGGTTTGGATGTGTGACATCCCTTCCTGTCTGACCGATGTAGTTATAAACAAATTGAAACATGTATATTTTTGGAATGAATAAATTTTGCTCGAGTGGTCTGAAATTTGCTGATGATCTCAAGTATGTCTATCAGATTCAGAAAAAATGTCAGAGCACATTCAGACAAACAATTGGACTCGGCAACAGTCGATTTTCATTTTGACAAACAATGGACTGTAATTGTCACTAGTCGACACTGCAGTCGAACCCTGCATTCGCGGGGATGGATTAAACCTTAAAATATTTTTTAACTCAACAATATTGTTTCATTCAATATTGGTTTTCCACGAAAAATTGAGGGAGTGGCAAAAAAAGAAAATGCGGAGGTTTGCTTTACTGCATTTATTTGGCGTTGTTCCTCATCTAAACAGCAGGAAGCGCTGTTTCACCAAATGTTACCTGAAATGGCGTCGAGGAAGAAATTGAGCGAGCCAATAGAAACGCAGTCTAACATGACGTCATTAGACTACGCTTGAAGTCCTCCCAGAAACAAACAAAAAAGACACAAGTCCAAACAAAATTCCTATATCAAAGTCTCCAGATGACCGTGAGCACTTTGATTCTCCATGACCGCCCGCGTGAGTGTCTGACCGCCTCCTTTCAATACGCGTGTTAGCAGATAAACTTTCCGCAAACCCGCTCAAAATGTTTCCCCCCGTCCCTTCACGACTGCATTCCGATGTTAGCCGAATGAACCAGCAGCCGAATTTCCGACCACAGACGTGCACTGTGGGTCGTTACAACCAGCTTTAGATCATTTCGACATTTCCGAACGACTTCTGCTCATGCTAACCGACGTCACGCTGACGGCGTCACCAACCACGAGACCAGCGCGAGATCCGCAAACGCGCGCGCACAATCTGATGTTGAGCGTCAACTTGTGACCTCTTGTGACTGTCAAGTGTTTGTGCGTGTGTGTGTGCGCGCGTGTGTCTGTTTCTGCTTGCTGGTGTGCAAAATAATCTGCAATAAATCTATATCAGAGGCCACAGACGTGGTTACCCGAAAACCACATGACTGAATACCACATGATAACCACAGAGGCAGGCCTCTTCAAATAAAAGTTCACCAGTGATCTGACGTTGTGGTTTCCTAGAATTGTTGGAGTGATCATTGGAAAAAGTAAACTGGCTGAGTTTTATAGAAATAATGTTTTGCATATTTCTTTTTATCTGTTCCCTATTTATTGTGAGAAATGATTGACGTGGGGTCTTCACATAAATACATATTAAATATTATAAATGCTATCTAATAATATAGTTAATGCATCTCACTTGGAGGCTCCAAAAAGCTGGGAAACTCCTGTGTTAGCGTGTTTTTTAAATTTGTGCGTGTGTGTACGTGTGTTGTAGGTGTGTGTGTTGTACTTTGCTAAGAGCGCAGAGCTCAGCGGCGTGCGGGAGGAGCTTTTACAAGTGGACACGCCAATCAACAGCCAGGACCTTTGGACTCGGTTGCTAGGGCAACACCCCAGGTCAGAATGTTACACTGTTTCCATGGGCTGCCGACGCAAGGCGTAATATATGTGTGTGTGTGTGTGTGTGTGTGTGTGTGCGCGCGCGCAGGTTGCGGGTGTTGCAAGGTCACGTGGTGTTGGCGGTGCGCCATCAGTACGTGGCCATCGACGACCAGGAGGCGTTGACTCTGCGAGACGGGGACGAGGTCGCCGTGGTGCCGCCGCTGAGCGGAGGATGAGCAGCCAGTCGCCACCCGTGAGCTTTTGTCGTCCTAACGATCCAAATGTGACGTCGCAACACGCGGAACCATCAAGGCTTTAGTCGAGCATTTGTAACAAGAACATCATCGTCACCATAATCACAACCTGTCACAAACAGAAGAAGTGCCGTAACCATGGTCGTAATCAGAAGCATAACAACAATGTTCTCTCTCCTCATCTGCCATCTTCTCTGGCTAGTTGGGGGCGTCAGAGAAGGGGCGGGACATCTTCAAGCTGAGCCACCATCGGCTGTCTGTCGAAGACGTGGTGGCGGCTGTCGGCAGCGCTTCCTGCGGCGCCATTTCTCTCTTTATAGGTACTCGTGACATCACTTCCTGTTTGCCAACGGCCACGCTGAGTTTTGTCCTCGCCGCAGGTACGACGCGCGAGGACCAGTCGGAGAGCGGGAAGGTGATCGGTTTGGAGTATGAGGCGTACGAGCCCATGGTCCAGTCGGAGTTGGCCAAGCTGTGCCGCCGCCTGCGGGCGCGCTGGCCCGACCTCGCGCACATCTGCGTGCACCACCGCCTCGGGTCGTGCATGTCACCCTCGTCACGCTCATCGCGCTAGCCGCTCCCCTCTTAACCCTCGTTCCTCCCTTAGGTGGGTGCGGGTTGGCGAAGCCAGCGTGGTAGCTGCCGTCTCGTCTCCTCATCGCCACGAGGGCCAGCGGGCCCTCGCTTGCCTGTTGGACGGCCTGAAGGCCAACGTGCCTGTATGGAAGAAGGTCAGGAAGGATTTCCCGCTCCTGTCTCAGCAACCCCCCCCCCCAAACCCCTCAAATCCCTCCCCCGCTGGGCTCACCTGGCTCTCCGCCATCTTGTCTTCTCTGCAGGAAGTGTACGAGGACCGCAAAGCCAGCTGGAAAGAGAATGCCGAATGTACCTGGGCAAGTTGCCATGGAAACCATGACACGCTCAAACAATGATTAGTCAATAAAGAACACAATCCTGTCATTCTGTGCAACCGTTCTCTTTTCTACATCGACCCTGGCATTGGCGACCATTCGATTTGTCCACATATGCTGACTTTAATTGCCGACCCGTCAATTGTCATTATATAGGCTCTGGCATTGCCCAGTAATCAGTCCGCTCTCTGTCTGTGCAATGTTACGTTGATCATGTGGTTCGTTTATATTCCTTCTGACATTGACTGACAACCAGTCCATTATCTACCTATATGCTTTATGACATTAATTGGCAACCAGACTTGACTTGCAACTGTTGTTTATCTATTGTCACATTGTTTGGCAACCAGTCCCTTATTTGGTGACAATGTACTGCAATAGTCGCTAACCAGTGTACTAATTGGTCAATTTGTCGACATCATCATGATCAGCGGCGAAAAATTAAATCAAGCTTCGGAAGAATGGAAAAGTCGACCTGGGACGTCGATCGGCTTTCTTCGGCTTCTTCCGAGCACTCCAGATTTCCGTGCGTGTACGTGTGCGTATGCGTGTGTTCGTTTCACCCGGCGTGTAAATAGAAAGGCGAGGCAGCATGATGTGATGCCCCTCACTCGGATTGACGATGACGCTGACCGGAAGCGGGTTTGTCAACTCAATTCCCGCCCCCTCTGGTCAGCTGACCGGCGGCCGGTCTGCTGACTGTCAAGCGGCTTCGGCTCGTCCGTCGAGGCCGCGGTGAGACTTGAGAGCTGCCCGCCTTCTGGAGCTCCTCAACGGATTCGCCGTCATCGTCGTTCTTCTCCGGGATCTCGGATCTCCAGGGGTTCCTGGTTGGTGTCGAGGGGATTTCTAGACTGGATCAGTCGGCTGGACCTTTGGCCGCCTCCACCCGAGCTCGGCGCACCTTGCCCGGGGCGTGAACGCCCTCCTCCTGCCCCCGGCGGCGGCGGCCGGCCCGCCGTCCATCCGTCCGGCGCGGTTCCCTCCACGCCGGCCGCGGAGCACCATGGCCCTGGTGGAGGTCGTTATGCAAGGCCTGGCCGTGTTCGGCTTGCTGCTGTTCGTCGTGCTGTGGCTCATGCACTTCATGTCCATCATTTACGTGTGAGTTAGCCCATTAGCTTAGCTTAGCCTAGCCCAGCCTGAATTGGCTTGGCAACACTAACTGGCAAGGAGCCTGATCCTACTGGGCTGTGTGGAAGTGCTCAGCCCTCCTGTTCTAACTAAACTAAACTCTTAAGAATTTTGGATAGACAGTTTTTTAAAAATGGAGTGTCATTACGTCAATATTTGCGTGCGGCCGTACGGTAGCTCGCCAGGTTAGCGCTGATCGACCTTTTTTCTTCTTTCCAATAATTTATTGTAGCGTGCCGAAATGATTTGGGTAGCATTAAAAAGTAGATACAAAAAAAGTTCAGTATTAAGTATGCTGCAACTGCGTTAAGGGGAGAACATCCAAATTAGAACACCAAAATAGGAGGCAGATTCATTAGTGTGGAGAAATGAATTAACTTCGACTACGGTGTACGTCAGACGGGGGGAGTGGTCAAAAAACTCAAACTAAATTAATGTAGCATGAAATATTTATCAGTAATGTCATTTTTCTTTTCACGAGAGTCCCGACGTTTGACTTGGACTTGACAATAAATGTTCTCAGAATTACATGACAGCAGACCTTTTTTATTCAGCTAACCTTTGCTTCTAGACAAGAAATGACAGCTTGCTACTATAGACCATGTGAATTTAAGAAATTAAAACGTAATTCTATTAAATTAAAAAAAAAAACTATCATCACACTTGGTCTTTGAATATACATTTGACTGAATAATTGAGTACTTGGGTTAAGTAAAAGTATGTATTTTGACTTGGTCCAAGAGAAAATAAGAACATGATTTTCGGATGATGTCATGTTAATGTTGGCAACAGTTGCGCCACTTCCTAACTCTCAAATATGATTGGTTTCACGTCCTCATTTCGAAGCTTGCCAAACTAACCCTTTGCAGTCACGCTTTGCTTTTGGACGTCTTGTGGAAAAATTCACATAAAATAGTTGTTGAAAAATGTCCATGATTATTTTTTTCCCATCAATCCTCTTCAAGAAGCGCTGATGCGTTCATTCAATTCTCATTGTGACGGAAACACAACAAATATGGGTAAGGCACTTAAAAAACTGTGTTAATTGACAATATAAAAAAAAAAGTAGGACAATATAATTGTTGATAAATGAAGAGGCAGCAGCATTTGGACCCCCCCCCCAAAAAAAATCCACATTCATTCAAAAGCATAAAATTCGCTGAAACCTTTTTTTTTTTAATATATTTTTAGTTTTTCTGGTTTACTTTTGAAAGATTTTTTTAAAATGAAGTTTGGATTGAGTGCAATTGTATTTTTCAGATTTTATATTTTGCAAGAATTAACAAGTTTATTTAGTTTTGTCACGACTGAAGGTGCAACAATTCAACAACTAATCGACAAATAAATTTAATTGACGAATATTTTGCTCATCAATTACCGGTCATCATTTCGAGAGTTTATTGAGCTTAAAATTGCCTAATTTTCAGCACACAAGAGTATTTTATATTTGACCACATGTCCTCTAAATGACCTCTGACCCCATCCGTAGGCGCCTGCATCTGCACAAGAAGAGGTCGGAGGTCAAGCAGCCGGCGGGCGTGTCCCTGCTCAAGCCGCTCAAGGGCGTCGATCCCAACCTCATTTCCAACCTGGAGACCTTCTTCACCATGGACTACCCCAAGGTAGCTGACCTTTAACCCTTCTGAACCCCATCTGCATACGTGTAACCTTGCGTGTGTGCATGTAGTACGAGGTGCTGATGTGCGTTCAGGACCAGGACGACCCGGCCGTTGACGTTTGTAAGAAACTGCTGGGCAAATATCCCAACGTGGACGCTCGCCTCTTCATCGGTAACTACTTGCACCTTCATAACGCTCAGCCTCTCACCCGCGCACGTTTTCACTCTCACACATCACACACACACACTCAGGCCCACTCTCTCTTTGACTCTGTTGGGCTTGTGTGTGTTGAGCGGCTGCGGCCCTTCTAGGCTTTGCTGTAGTGCCGAAATGTATCTGTCAATTAGACGCGAGCTAAGCCATCCCACATGACTTTACTCAAGTCTGAATTTCAGGCGTTAGTCACTGAAAAGCAAAAACCAAAGTGAAAATGTCGACCCTACCCCGTGTCTCCGGCAGGGGGCAAGAAGGTGGGCATCAACCCCAAGATCAACAACCTGATGCCAGGCTACGAGGGTGCCAAGTACGGCCTGGTGTGGATCTGCGACAGCGGCATCCGAGGTCACCAGCCGCCTTGACTGACTATCTGAGTCCCCCATGCTAACGCTAATGATAACTGTGTGTTTGTGTGTGCGCTACAGTGAAAGCAGATACACTGACTGATCTGACCAATCAGATGACTGAGAAAGTGGGTCTGGTGCACGGTCTGCCGTACGTCGCCGACCGACAGGGATTTGCCGCCACGCTGGAGCAGGTGAGGCTGACTAGCGCCGGGCTAACTAGCATGAAGCTAATGGCACATATGAAGCTTACTAGCTCCAGGCTAACAGTGCAGCTGAGTTTTATGCTGCGTTGCAAGAAGGTGATTTATACCAATTGGATTGCACCAGTTGCAAACATATACGACAAAGATGGACAATTCCGTCCATCCAGTTATCTGAACCGCTTCATCGTTATGGGGGTCGTGGGCGTGCTGGAGCCTATCGCAGCTGTCTTCGGGCAGTAGGCAGGGTACACCCTGAACTGGTTGCCAACCAATCGCAGATAAACAAGCATTTGCGCTCATAATCACACCTGGGGACAATTTAGAGTGCTCCATTAACTTGCGATGCGTGTTTTTGGAATGTGGGAGGAAACCGGAGTACCCGGAGAAAACCCAATCAGGCACGGGGAGACATTGCAAACTCCACACAGGAAGGCTGGAGTCTAGTCTAACTAGCAAGAGGCTAACTGAGCAGGTGAAGCTAACTGACTGAGGCCAACTAGCATTAAGCTAACAATTGTGAGGCTAAGTAGTGCAAGGCTAATTAGTATGAGGATAACAGACCAGGTGAGGTGCCTTAGCGCTATACTAACAAATGCCAGGCTCATGATTATGCAGCTGATTAGCATGAGCTTCACAGAGCAGCCGAAACTAACCGGTGGAAGCCTAACGGAATGAAAATCTGCCGGCAGGTCTACTTCGGGACGTCGCACCCTCGGTCATACATTTCAGCCAACGTGATGGGCATCAAGTGCGTGACAGGCATGTCGTGTCTGATGCGCAAAGACGTCCTGGACCAGGCTGGCGGCCTGGTGGCCTTTGCGCAATACATCGCCGAAGATTACTTCATGGCCAAGGCCATCGCAGACAGGTAGCTCATGGGCAGACCGTTGGGCGTGTCTGTATCTCTGTGGGCGGAGCCCGGTGAAGCTCACTGATTGGTCTTCCACAGAGGCTGGAAGTTCTCCATGGCGACACAGGTGGCCTTGCAGAATTCGGGCTCCTACTCCATCGGCCAATTCCAGTCACGCTTGATCAGGTGAACGCCACGCCGGCTCCTCCACGCCATCTTGGGCTAACGTGATGATGATGATGCCGATGATGAAGAGGTGTAACTCGCTCCCTTCTTTGCCGGCAGGTGGACCAAGCTGCGCATCAACATGCTTCCTGGCACTGTGTTGGAGCCCGTCTCCGAGTGCTTCCTGGCCAGCCTCATCATTGGTTGGGCCGCGCATTACGTATTCAGGTCAGCAGCCAATCGCCAGGCGACGCCTTCTCTTTGTCTGCTGTCTGTTGCCATGCTCGCTGCACTTCATCAGTGACAAAGTAAGATAAGATAAGATAAGAAAACCTTTATTAGTCTCACAATGGAGAAATTCCCAATTCACAACATCAGTTTGTTAGTACTCTGACCTCACAGAAAAAGAGTTGCTCATTTTCGGAGAGCTAGTTTCTGTCTTGCACTTTATTCTGATTTAATTTTCCAAAATTCTGTTGCTTATTTTCTTTCCGCCTTTCCTAATGTACCTGCGGAGAACGTTCATTTGGGGAAAAAAAAGTGATTTCCAAATCATGCCAAGCTAGCATCGGCTTGACTTTTATGCCGTTGCGTAGTTTTGTTATTATGTGAATGGAATAACCGAAAATCAAAAATTAGCTCATGATACCAAATACACCTGACTTGAAAGCGTTTTGTCTTTTTTCCGGTACGTTTTCATTCGTGCAGGCTGGGAAAAAAAAAAGAAACAAGCTCCTGGGAAAACATATCCTTCTTTGCGCTTATGTTGGCGTGAGCATACGATGGCAAACCCTTGTTCCTTTATCGCTATCTGATTATGATCACTTAGCAATAAAACAAGGCAAGATGTGGTCGGGGAGGGTGCGCCGCTTTGCATGACGAGGCAGATGACAGCCGCAAGCCTGCTGTGACAACCGAAGGACGAGACCGGACGTGCACGCGTGTGCTTTCAAATATTAATGCTGCGCGCGTGTGTGTGTGCGTGTAGGTGGGACATGATGGTGTTCTTCATGTGTCATTGTCTGGCGTGGTTCATCGCTGACTATGTCCAACTCACCGGAGTTCAGGTACGTAACTTCCACCAAGACAATTGGTTGTGAAGAACTGAAAATGGTTATTTGTTGAATTTGGACGTCAGGCTGACTGACTGAAATCAAAACATGGCAACAGTTGACGTCACAGCTCTTTTTTTTAATCGACACTAAATTCTTGCGTTCCTTCGACTTGTGTTTTATCAAGCTTATACGTGTCCGTATTTTGATGGGCAGGGCGGGCCGCCGAGCTTCTCCAAGCTGGACTTTGCGGTGGCGTGGTTCATCCGCGAGTCCATGGCGGTGCAGATCTTCCTTTCGGCGCTTTGGGATCCCACCATCAGCTGGCGGACCGGCCGGTACCGGCTCCGATGCGGCGGCACTGCCGAGGAGATCCTGGACGTTTAGCCGGCGTCGCAGAGACTCGTGTGTATTTTTTTATGACTATTTATGTTCATTTTGGTGCTAACGTTAATGAAGAAGCAGCGGGATGACAGCGGAGCCTTGCGCCACTCCCGGTTTCCGTGGAAACACTCTAGCGTTAAGGTGATGTGAGACGATGCCACCAAAGCGTTCCAATCAGGAGGCGGCGCTATCAGCTATCTTTCTGGGGGTTTTTTCCCTCCGTCACTGAACTATTCCGACGACGACGACATCAAACAGTGTTATGAGCGTGCACGTGACAAAATGTCTGTTTCTTGTGACCGCCTCAGTGTTATGTCATATCATTTCATGTCAACTAACAAGTGCGTGCGTGTCAGCCAGCAAGAGTCAGAGTTTTCCGCAACACCAAGTGCGTTGAGAAATACTCTCTGAGCACACACTGCTTCACTCCGACCGTTCGTAAACTCAGAGCATTGTTCAAATGTGCTCTTTGGTTATTCACACCAAAAAAAGGAGTGCCTCGGGTGGTGTTTAGCTCAGCAGGTAGTGCACATGCCCAGGTCCCCCAAAAAAAAACCAGCACAGACCACCGAGGTTTGGTTGTGTTTTTATGCACCTGGAAGAGCAAAAACAAAACAGCCAGATTCGAACACCTGACCCTACCCGCTCTACCAGCTGAGCCAAAGCCACGCAGCAAGTCCAACATGCTGTTGTTGCCGTGCTGGTAATTGGTGACAGTAGCAAGACTAGCACCAAAACAAAATCATGGTGGTCTATGCTGTTTTTTTAATTTTTTTTAAAGCAGGGTGTTGAGGCAGTAGTCCTTGTTGCAGGTGAGCCCATTTCGGATCGTGGCTGGTTTCTTGCATGTCATTCCCCCCGTCCCACTTTCTGGCTCTTCTTTGGGTTGTCCTGTCCAGTAAAGACAAAAAGCCCCAAAACACAGCTTGGAAGGGACACTGTTCACCCAGCACATTGAGCCACGCTGACAGAAACAGTTCAAGCACAAGCTGCAGATTGGTTTAGAACAGGGGTGTCCAAACTACTGCTGCGAGGCCATTTGCAGCCCGACATCCATTTTTCAGTGGCCTACAGCATACACTAAAAATGAGATTTCTCACAATCCATAAGGCTAGTTTAAATAAATAAATTGTTTCAAGATGGTAAGCCTGAGAAGGGTGTCGAAATAAACGGGTATCATCACCACTAATAAAGTGGTTCATATACAGTGGGGCTTTTCTAGATATGCAAAAATACAAATAAAAGTTTGTTCAGGGTTTTTTTTCCCACTGAAATTACCTCACAAAATGTGGTGAGGAAAGATTCAAGTTTCAAATCAAAATACTTTAACTGAAAAATGCGAGGTAATCAAATTAACTTGAAAATGATATAGAATTGCTTGCATGATGGACTTTCGCCAGCATAATAAATTAAAGTGGCCTTTGGATCCTTCTATGTTTGTTTGTGGCCCTCAAACGAGAAAGTTTGGACACCCCTGCTTTAGAACACAAGCTGCGTCCGCACACACTCGCGCACATACTTTCGGAGTGCTGTTAGAGCAGCACAGTGAATTTCACAACGCACTCAACCTAACTAGTGTTGGCTCTTATCATAGATTTAGCAATTAGCATTGCCCGCAGGCTTCTGTGATGACATCGCTCGTGATGTCGGATGAACCTGCGAGGCTGTCGTCCAATCAGACGTTTCACGTTTCAGCTCATCGACCAATCAGACTGCAACATTTTATTCACGCTACAATAAAGTTTTATCTTTGAAAATGGCACTCTTCTGTTATTATGTGAGTGTGCGCGCGCGCGTTTCGCCAGCCGGTCTCGTTTGTCGACATTTGGATATTCCGTGAACCAAAAATGCTATGCTAACATGTTTTTGGATTGTGCGATGACACTTGACACAGAAAGGCCGCAGGAGGTATTTGAACTCACAACGTCACAAACGAGAGGCGGGAAATTAAACTCCGATAGAAACCATCGATGCCCTTATTCCCATTGTTTCGTTTCATTTTGTAAAAGTCTTGATTTGTTCGCAAACGTGTGTAACGACTTAACGGCTCGCGAGGATCTTTGGCAGTGGACCGGAAGAAGAGCCCGGTCGTTGGGAGGGTTTTCCGGTTTCCTTCAGTGGGTGAAAGGTGGACGACAACTCAAGTGCCTTTTTCCCCTTCTTCCATTTGTTTTGCTTAATTGTTGCCGCGGTTGTATTCTTTGGAGTGGTCATGCTTCCAAACAGCGGGTGAGTCCTCCAACAGCCTTTTTGATGACTCCTCATTAAACGGAAAAACCCCCACTTCTTTAGTAATGCATGTTTCATTGCAAGGGAAATTATTTTTGTGCCTCTGCTAATCGTTAGCATCGAGTCATTAGGTTAACCTTGTTAGCGTTAGGTTTGTCCTCATTAGGCTCAGGTGGGGTCTGTTACATTTGAGTTACGTCACTGGACTGGTCGCAAGCCACCGTCAGGGCACACAGACCAACAACTGACTAGTCGCCATACAATGCCAGTGCACATGTAGTAGGTATGGGACACAAAATAAATGTAGCATATTTACATTCAAGAAATTCTTATTGAAAATCAAGCCAATAGGGCTCTGACATCTCCAGACTCAATTAGTGGAGCCCAGAGTTCAAAGTAAACACGGTGAAGCTACATTGAGCTGTTATGCTGTCAACAAAGGTGGAGTAAGCCCCAAGTTTAAATGCATTTAAATCCAGATTCAAAACGTAGCTTTTCCTCTCGAAATAAAGCGGTGTCACTGAAAAGAGCTTGAAAAAAGAAAGCGTGCCTAAATGTTGTCAATATGTTTAGAAGGATGTCAATTTATGGTTATGTTTGTTTTTCTGCACGGCGCAGGAAGTTGGCAGGCCGCACCCTGTTCATCACGGGCGCCAGCCGCGGCATCGGCAAGTCCATCGCCCTCAAAGCCGCCAGAGATGGCGCCAACGTGGTCATCGCCGCCAAGACGGCGCAAGCTCATCCGAAGCTCCCTGGCACTATCTACACCGCCGCCCAGGAGGGTGCGTGCATGCGTGCGTATGCGCTAAAGTGATCACGCGCCAACATGACCTTTGGCTTTTTTTGCTGTTCCAGTGGAGGATGCGGGCGGCAAAGCGCTGCCATGTGTGGTGGACATCCGAGACGAGAAACAAGTTGAAGACGCCGTTCAGAAAGCCGTCGCCAAGTTTGGAGGTTGGCATTGTTTTCTACTTTCTCGACACTTCTTCCAAAGTTGACTGAACATCCCGTTGCGGTGTTTGGAAATTCGTACATGGGGATTTTTGAGATTGTTGACTTACTGTCCAGCTGAAGTGATGAATCGAATACCGGGAAAGCAGTGAACAGGGATTTTTACAAAATGGCCAACTCACAATCTAGACCAATAGTGGATAGAAAGTGATCATCAACACCATCATCTCCATCACCAGGCATCGACATCTTGGTGAACAACGCCAGCGCCATCAACCTGACGGGAACTTTGGAAACGCCCATGAAGAAGGTGGACCTCATGCTGGGAATCAACCTGAGAGGAACATACATGACGTACGAACCAACACGCATGCACCACCGTTGCAACAGTTTGAGAGATTTCCATTTACTTTGTTAAAAAAAAAAAATTAATTTCAACTTCAGTCTTGTTTTTTTAAATTGAGCGGTTCATTACTTTTTAATTTTAGTTAAAAAAAAAAGCTGTTTATTTTTCTTTTGTTTTTGTTATTAGTGGGGGGGTTTTCTTAGTGTTTTTTTTGTAAACACTCGTTTTAATCTTATTTTCTGAATGAAAATGGTTTTTCAATATTAGCTTTTTTTTTTCCATTAACCGTATGAACCATGGCGTGCACATGCGTGCTTGTTAATGCACAGCAGAGCGTAACGAGTGTGCGTTTATGTGTGCGTTTGGTAGGTCCAAGATGGTCATTCCTCACTTGCTCAAGAGTTCGTCCGCCCACATCCTCAACTTGTCGCCGCCTCTCAACCTCAATCCCATCTGGTTCAAGAACCACACAGGTAACCAACGGCAACCAACACTGGTACCCTTAGTCTGATACACAGGTTAGGTGAGCTAAATAAACCCAGGTAACCATAGCAACCAACCTGCCAACACACGGGTGTCGCAGCTGACATGCAGGTCATTATGGTCAGAGGAATCCTTGCAGAGGTAACGTTACAAATGACATGCGTAACCATAGCAACAGACACAAGAAGCCATACAACAAGCATGACGCGTGGACTGATGATGTCACATGCATGCACGTTGCTTTCAGCGTACACGATGGCCAAGTACGGCATGTCCATGTGCGTCCTGGGGATGGCGGAAGAGTTCAGAGGTCAGATCGCCGTCAACGCCCTTTGGCCAAGAACCGGTGAGTGACGCGCGCTCAGCGTTACAGAGCCATGTGCTCATACGCTAACAGGAGCCGGTATTTTGTCGACGTAGCGATCCAGACAGCAGCCATGGATATGTTGGGTGGCGCGGGCGTGGCCAAACAGTGTCGTACGGTGGACATTATGGCGGACGCCGCCTACGCCATCCTGACACGGCCCAAAACCTTCACGGGCCACTTTGTGGTGGACGAGGACATTCTGAGGGAGGAGGGGGTGCAAGACATGGATCAGTACGCTGTCCAGCCAGGTCACACACACACACACACACACATAGATTGGCATGCTGAGAGTCTCATGCTGCTCTGATTGGTCCGCAGGTCACCCGCTTCTGCCCGACTTCTTCCTGGATGAAGCCCCCGAGGTGCTGGCCCAGCAGATGGAACAACACGGTAAAACTTTTCCCGCAATGGGTAGCAGCCCGCTCGACCCCCTCCCGGTTTGATGATTGACAGCTGACCGAGCGTTTTGTTGCAAGGGGCGACGCCCGCCTTCAAGCCGCCATCCTCGTCGGCCACGCCTTCTCCTGGCGGCCCCATTGAAAGCACATTTGAAGTGATCAGAGGCGTCCTCAATGAGGATCTGGTCAACTCCACCAAGGCGCTCTACCAGTTTGACCTCTCGGGTGAGCTCAAGGTCGGACGCCATCACCTGTACAACAAGAGGGCTCTTGTTTATTTGTTTTTTTTTACCTGACAGGAGAACACGCAGGTGTTTGGTTCCTGGACTTGAAGAGCGGCGCGGGCAGTACAGGGCGTGGCCAGCCGCACGCCAAGCCCGACGTCGTCATGACCATGGACTCGGCCGACTTCAGCAAAATGTTTACAGGTAAGGGTTTCCATGGAAACACTTCAGCATGGTCACATGTCAACCACAGATAAAATGTGGGTAGTGTGAAGCTTTGTTTGTCGTCTCGGTGGTAATATTTATTCCACGTTGGTGTCTTCCTGTGGTAACAATATTGCACGGCTACTGTGTTAACCGGTTTCCAGGGTAGTGTGTTCTCATGGTTACATGTTTCTGCGTAATTGGTTTCCGTGGTAACATGCTACTGTAACACGTTCCCATTGGAGCGACTGTATTGTTGTCGTAACCTACGGTAATGCATTTGTCGCAGTCAGCCAGTTTCCAGGGCAATCGGTTTACGCAGTTAGAAGTTGCTAAGGTTGACTGTCCAGTTTCCATGGTAACATGCTCCCACGTGCACGCAGGGAAGCTGAAACCGACCCTGGCGTTCATGTCTGGGAAACTCCGCATCAAAGGCGACATGGCACTCGCCCTGAAGCTGGAGAAGATGATGGGCCGCATGTCGAAGCTGTGATGTCATCAGGTAAAGATGATGTCATCACGTGAATAAAAGTCAACACAAGAAGTAATTTTGCCTTGTTTATTGAGGATGTAAACCCCGCCCCTGCGTCGCGTCGTGCAAACAAAACAAAAGTCCACCAGCACCGTCCGGGTGTCGATGAGAAAGAGGAAGAGAGGACAGGAAGCCAGGGTGAGGGGCTAGGCCTCGTCCGTTCCATTGTCGCTGCGCGGCGGGGTGTCTCGTCTCGGCGGCATCCTCTCATTGATGCGGTCCAGGCCTCGCGCCTCCTCGAAACTTTGGATCCTGTGAGGTGGCTTGAAGTCGTCCCCACCTGCGGGGAGACACGCCCGCGTCAGGTAACCGATCCCGCTGTTGAAATTTGGTGGCTTTCTCGCCATTTGCTACCGTCGACAGACAATCCAAAAGTTGTGGCGCGCTTACCTCGAGCTTCCTCCGCCTCTTCCGTGGCTGCGGAAAGGAAGACAAGTCCAAGGTTAGACGCGCTCGGTGAAGAAAATACGGCCAAAAGGCCGACGTGCCGTTAGTGCGATAGGCGAACTAAGTCTCACCGCTCTGCAGCGTGCGCCGTCCTCCCGACAACACGCCGAGCGGCAACGTTCCAGACGGCGTTAACCCTTTCAGCTGCAGCACACTCTCGTTCTCCTCTCTACACCAGGAATGAGGATGACAATTGAGAAAATAGTCGGGGGGGAAAAAAAAACATCATTGTCGCTTCAACTTGGATGCTAATACGCTTATCGAATACGCCAAAGGGATATAAGTGACATTAACTGAGAAAAGGACACGAATGGCAACATGCGCTAGGCTAGTTTAGCGCTTTAAGCACGCACGTCAAGGCGGGAAGCCAATCAGGCGCGAGCTAGTGTTGCCACCATTCTTTTTCAACAGACTTACCTGAGCACGGAGAACACGCGGGCCATCTTCCCAATGGCCCGGATCTTGTTCCTGATGACTTCTTTCCGGACAGCGGGGGCACCGCCTGCAACAGGAAGTGTATGTGCTCTTTAACTTTAAAGGCGGCCGCGGTTCAGAGGTCACTAGGAGTTCCAAAAGGCACCTTCTCCCGGGTCGTCGGCGTCGGTCATGAGCTCGTCGTCGGAGCAGATATTTAACACGTTGACCAGCATCTCTGTCACTGCGCAAACAGCACGGGTGTCAGCGGGGAGGTAGTCAGCGGTGACGCAATCCGGCGTGATATGCGCTTCGATATGAGCTCATCTGACAAGATTGTCAACCGCGACGCGATCTGACCTTTCTCTCCAACGAAGGGCAGCGACCACGTGAAGACATCCATGAAGTTGGGCAGCCAGTAAGGATGCGGCGAGCAGTTGAACTGACGGATGTTCATCACGTTGTTCTCGTACTTCAACACCGCCGCTGACACACACACACACATACGATCTTCTTTATTATCATTAACATTGCCATCGCTATGGCCTGACCAATATTGAGCGGGACAAAAAAAAAAAGTCATAATTGGCCGATTATGAGGAACAATACAAAGATGAAAAAAAAAAAATTCGAGGGTCTGTCAAGTTTACCTTTGTTGTTGTACACGTCCAAGTAGTTTGGAGCAGAGAAGATGGTGATGAGGGAAGGGAAGCCCGTCGTCTGACTCTTCCTGTACATGCGGTAACTGACACGCACATGCACACGTGAGCATACACGTGGAGAGTCGGCCATGTTGATTCTTTTGCGTCCTTACCCAGCATCCTGTGCCTCGTGCGCCCGTATGACCGACAGCAGGTTGTTGTTCATCAGGAAGTCACAGACGGCGGCGTAGCTACACCCAAAAGTGAAATGAGGCTCCGCGAACTTGCGGCGTGGCGTCTCACCATCAGTGCGCGCTACGTTACCTGTAGAAGTAGGAGCAGCCCCTCACGCTGTTGTGACTGAAGTGGTCCTGGTTCTTCTCGGAGCCGTAGTCCTCGCCGGGGTCGGACCACAACAGGTCACACATGGGCCCGAAGGCCGGGGGCTCCTTGAAGCGCTCCAGCTACACATAAAGGAGCGAGCGTACGTTAGGGGAGGCGGCCGGGCCGTAGGCAGGAGTCGCATGCGGTGCGCTGACCTTGCGGATGTCGTCCAGACTGCTGATCTCGGGACTCAGACCCCCATGGACGCACAAAAACTGCTGGTTGAGCAGCGCTGCCAGAGGGAGGCAGTCAAAAGAGTCCATGCACGCCTCATACACGCGATCCGAGTACTTCATCTTGCCTGTGCGCACGCGCAGGAAGAACGCGACCAAGGTTAGTGGAGTTCACGTCATAACATTGGACGGATTTTGACGGAATTCAAAACTCACACTCGTGTTTAAAGGTGAAATACTCAGTGAGGTGTCGACACTCGTGGTTTCCCCTGAGCAGGAACAGCGTGTCCGGGTGGTTAATCTTCAGAGCCCACAGGAACAGGACGCACTGAGAAGACAAGCCCCGCCGTCACTTGACAGGAAGTGCGTGTGTGCATGCACTGATGCATGCGCGGGCTGGTCAGCGCTTACCTCGATGCTGAAGTAGCCCCTGTCCACGTAGTCGCCCAGGAACAGATACCGGGTGCTGCTGGGGGAGCCGCCCACCTCGAAAAGCTTCATCAGGTCAAAGAACTGTCCATGCACGTCGCCGCAGACTAAATACATGCCCTTCATTACAACATGCCCTTCATGACAGACTGCGAGCTGTTTTTCTTCCCGCATGCTTGATTTTTTTTCCAAACATCCATACATCATAACATCCAGTGACTAAAATAATAAGAACAACTCGTGTCAAAGTGCAGTGTTATGGGCGTGCACGTACCTGTGACAGGTGCGTCCACGTCCAGCATGCACTTCTCTTGGCGCAGGATAGCGGCGCCCTCGTTAATGATGCGGAGGGCCGCCTCCTCCTCCAGCCGGCCTTCCTTCAGCAGGTGTGCCTTCAGGACCTCCACGCTGGGGCGCTCGTCCACGTACAGCTCAGACACAGACAGACGCGCCCCCGGAGGGTACGGCACCGCTATGTCCGCGCACGCACACGCACACACACACACACCTGTTCACTAGCTGCCAGGATACCACCTCATACTAATAGTGTAGCGCGGCAAAAAATTAAAACCCCAGTCAAAGCCATGCAGATGACAACATGAAAATTCACATTCTTAGTGTTGATGAACTTGAAAGAATATTGCTATAATATAAATTTCTCACATTATAACACGAAACTAAACGCTTCCGTGGATGTCTAATTTCAGCTACTGTATCGATACAAGTGACTGAGGCGTGCCAAGCGATGACGGTGACGTCATCACATTGCGCCTAAAATGGGCGTAGAGTCTAGCTTGCAGCTAGGCTATAAGAACAAACACATCGCAGAAGACGAAGCGGAATCATGCAGCGGTCACCTTTAATGGGCCGTTCCGTGGTGGACACTTTGTACTCTTTGGCGGACATTTTGCACCCAAAGAAATCAAGACAACTCGGGAGAGGACGCCCGGGCTAGCCGAGGAGCTAGCCGCGCTAGCCGTGGGTCCGCGCGTCTCGCCGAAATTTGACGCCGCCGATTGGCGGGCCGGGCCGGAGGTCAGCTGGAGTTCCGGGGGGCCCACGGGGGTCCGGCGCCCGATGAAATCGACGACTTCCTGATGTTTGCGTCGGGAAGCGCGAAAGCCAAGCAAAGGAAAGGAGGAACGCCTACGACGCGCGTGCGCACTGAGTCCCATTGAGTGTCCCGCTCGATTGCTTCGGCCTGAACATGAAGCAACAGGCTGTCCTCTGGCAACAGAGGCCAGAGGACAGCTTTCTTACGTTTCCACGACTACTGACTGACGAGGTCTGATGTTTTTGGTTTTTCAGGTTAGGCTTACATTTTACAGTGGGTTTTTTTTTCTGTTTTTCATTTCATTGTTGGGGATTCGTGTAAGAGAAATGGATAACTACATTCTCAATGATGAAACGTGCAAAGACGAGGTTCCAAAAACTTTGACTAGGCATCCTGCGGAAGAAAAAAAAGATCCTACATTTGCTTAGCATGATTTCATATGTTCATGTACGTGCACAATTGTTGGCGCAAGTAAGGCTGCCATTGAGTCTGCTCATTGCAGAAATTCCCTTTGGCACCCAGCACACATGCAACTTCTCCTGAGTGGAAACTGAACTCTTTAGTCTGCTCGCAACTTTTCCAACTGGCCTCATGACTTTTGTCATGCAGCAGAGAGGCCTGATAAGATGAACAGTTTTGAGGTGGTCAAAAATGTAGACGTTAGAGGAAAAAAACAAAACAAAAATGTGGGTGGGGCTCCTATTTAGAATTGAATTTCAAATATTGCTTATAGTCAGAATACCGTCAAAATACCCCCAAAAATTATACTGCAAATTTTAGCTGCAGTAAGATACCTTGGCAAATTACAGTACTTGAAGTGAGTTACCGTTGCCATACAGTCGAAAAGTGACATTTGACAGTGTGCTGGCGTGGCCAAGCCAGCGTCTGTTAATTTGCATACTCCCACAATACTTGATCAGGCTTTGACTAATGATTGACACCTGTGACTATTTTGAGCAGCTGGGTGGGCGCTGCGTTCAAGGACGGCGTGGCTGGACGACATGTGGACCTTCTTCTCTTGAACTTCAACCCGTGTGCAAATATTGACCGCTCGTCTGCACAACAAACTCAGCAACTGTGCCGGTATTTCACCAGTCGATTTCTTCTGTCCCCCATTCAAACGCTTTGTTCTCTTCTGAGACCTTTTCTGCGGAACTCTTGGCATTTGATGCCACTGAATTTCAAAGGTGGGTCCAATGCACATGGGGACATTTTCTGTCCTGTTAGTGCAGGGGTGTCCAGACTTAGTCTCCCAAAGGTCAATGTCCTGCAAGTTTTAGACCTCACACCTTTCTTCTGAGCTGATCATTTGAATAGGGGAGGGAGGGGATAGCGCACCTTGACAACCGGAGCTGAATGTTCCTATTTTAGGCCACCAAACGTCCCTGCGAACTTTTCTTTTCTTTTCACCTTTGACCCTCGCGCGTGCCCTCTTCGGGAAGCAGGTGGCGTGACGTCACGATCACTCGGCCACGGGCCTCTCCTGATTGGTCGCTCGGGGCTGTCCACGTGGCGAACGAGTGACTCGAAAGCCGCGCGCGCGCGGCTGGATCGGCGCGCGGCTGTCTCGCGGGTATGAGCGTTCAGCCCGTCGAGCTGCGCGTGCCCGCGGCCTCCGAGCAGAGGACGTTTGGGGAAAAGTGGACGCACGCACGTACGCCGCGCAGGTAAGACTGCACTTTTGTCACACTTTGGCGACACGCCTGCGTTTGACTTGTGCCTTTGGAAGACGCGCGGACGTGAGGCCAACTCGAGTTCAAGTGACTTTTTTTGGGGGGGGAGGCGGGGGGTGTAACCACTTGAACGTAGTGCAGGTGGCTTGTGTGTCGAATTCCAAAAATGAATTGACTGAGACGGACCTTTTCCAAGACGACTCCATTGGTTACAAATATTTCATTCCTGTGAGAAATATTATGCAATGGGAGCAGAAATTTTGACTGAATGGTGAGTCAGAGTTTCAAAACTTTCCTCGGAACAGTTTAAAACGTTCAATACAAGTGTCGAGAATATCAGAAAATTGTCAGCAATCATCACCAAAATGTAAATGCACATCTGTGCTTATGCCCACTTCAACCCCCGCGAACATTCAAATGATCGACTCAATATTTAGCATTTTACAGACATGAAGCCATTGAAACTAGTGAGCGCCGATTGAGAGGACGTTAATGTGCATCATGTCCAAAATATTGGGGCCGATCGTTTTAATATTTGCAGCCGTTGAAGTTGTCAAAGTCCAGCTGTCCGTGTCAATTTTGGTAAAGATCGATTGCAGTTTTCGGACATCAAGCGACATGAAGCTTTTGATACGGACAGGAAAACAATGTGCATAAAATCCCAAATATTGGGGTGATTTTTTTTTTTATATTTTCAGAGGTTGAAGTGGGCATGACTAGATGTGCACATAAATTTGCGGGACGGATTGGTCGTAGCTTTCTGACATTAAGTCATTGAGAATTTTGGTGACAATTGATCCCAGTTTTTAATTATTAAGCAATGTGAAGCTTCTTTCAAAGTGTTGCAGACTGTCCCCTTTCCTAACTTTGTCCAACTATATAAACATGACGTTCGTTTTTTGGGTATTAATGCTACTCGCTAATGACCAATAGTATTGGTTTAAGTAACTTTTTTGAGGGTGGGAGGTGGGGGGGGGCATGCTATTGTGGAAAAGTATTTCTATTCGCAGTCGCCTTCCACCCACAGTCGCATGGGTGACGGCTGTGGTGCCCCTCCCCCCTCAAACCTGTCAGTGAGATGCCACACACATGCGCAAACCGCCCCCCCCCGCCCCCTTTGCATGCCACTCAGTTAAAAAAAATGTAAAAGAATGTTTAAAAAAAAAAGACTGTGGTAAAATGAGAAGTACTGCTTGAAATAGAAAAGTACAGAATCTAAAATCTCTTAAAAAAAAAAAAGATCAGTTAAAGTTCAGACAATCTGAAAAAATATACTTGAGTACAGCAAGTAATTTTTTGTACTTGGTTACTTGCCCCACTTTCACACAAATGTGCTGCACAGATTATTTCATTCATACAAAAAGATGATGGGTTTGTAATTGCCACGAGATGCTACAAAGAAGTGATTGATTGTCTGATAAAAGCTCTCAAGTCACTTCCACATAGTTCCTCAGTACCAGGATGCCACTAGATGGCATCAAAGCAATATTATGAGCATAAAACGGAACAGGTTACAAAGAAAACTTGAAAGGGTATCTTTATATACACATGATGTCATTTTTAAAGTCATACATACATTATTTTAAATTTAAAACGTTTGAGTAACATGTATGGGGTCGGGGGGAGGGGGGGTTAAGTTCCTGTCTCCGCTATCACTGCTGAAATGATGCAAATGTCCCCACTTGTGAAATAATAGAAGTTATCTCATCACAGTTCATGTTGTGAAAGGTCACACAAAAAGTTTTTTTTTTTTTTGACCCTGTTTGTTTCTCAGGGTGATGCTAAGCTAACACGCTAGGCAAAGCGCTGTCAAGATGCCGACGGACATGGCACTGCCCCTCTTCCTGTCACAGGAGGACTTTGCCTACCGCAGAAGCCCCCAAGACCGGAGCCCCGCCTCCAGCTGCCATGAGCTCACCTCCAAGAAGACCAAGAAGCAGGTGACTTTCGCGGACCATCGAGGCCTGCCTCTCACTCGGGTCAAGGTCTTCTCCCAGTTCAAGGACGCCATCCACATTCCCCCCAGCGTCCGCCTCATGCCATCCAACCGGGACGATGACAACGACGAGCTGGTCCTGGATTTTACCCAGCCGGCGTCCGACTACGTCCTGTTCCGCCAGAGTCTGGACAGGAAGTGCGTGTGCCTGGAGAACTGCGTGCTGAAGGAGCGGACCCTGTCGGGAACGGTTAAGGTCAAGAACTTGTCCTTCGAGAAGCGCGTGCGGCTGCGTGTCACCTTCGACTCTTGGGAGAGCCACTCGGACGTGGAGTGCGCCTACGTCAAGGACTCGTACCCGAGCGCGTACAGCGACACATTCTGCTTCAGCCTGGCCCTGCCCCGATTACCGGCCCCCCACCGCCACGTGGAGTTCGCCGTCTGCTACCAGGTGGCCGGCGCGGAGTACTGGGACAGCAACCACGGGCACAACTACCGCATCCTCTGGTCCAAGGACAAGCGGCGCCGGGATGGCGATAGCCAGTTCGACTTGGGCATTCGCTTGGACGCCTTTGGCAGCCTCACCTGCGGACACGGAATCCTCCCAGAGTGGCCCAGCTATGCCAGATATGAGAATGTGGGACCTTACTACTGAAGGGGGCTGCAACCTGAGCAGAAGGGCAGAGGCCACCGACATGTTTTTCGACATGAAGAACAAACACAGATGAATTGAAATCCAAAACGCTGCTAGGTGATGTCATCACGTGACATTTGTGTGGTCTTTTAAATAAAACATGTTTAATGTTTTAAGTGAACGAAAAGCTTTTTTTGATAATAAAGACGAGCTCTTTTAAATGTGTTGGAGGAAGTCCACCGGATTGTCCACGGTTATATTTTCCTTATGATTGTTTTTACTTGTTGAAAATAAAACTTTTGAAGTTATTGCTTGTGAATGTACTCCAAGGTTATTAGTAGTGATGTTAACGAAGTGTGTTGAAGCGTGTATCAAGTAAAGAAGGGAGCGTTTCACACTTCAGGAAATAATTCAGACTGTTGCGCAAGGTTTGACAGAAATATAAACCACTCAGGCAAGGGCTTCATTCAAAATAACTGTGTGTTTTGATAGTCGTAGCCAGCTGTGACAAATGGATTGCAAAATGGAAAGTGTTATAGTCGCGTTTAATGTGGAGGCAGCTTGGCTGCGTGAATGTATGGTCAACGCTCCACACTCTATCTTCTCACCACCACCATGCTCAAACTGCAGCCGAACATCTTTCGAATTGTTGAAAAACCAACGATGACTCCCAGGTGACGTCATTTGATACTTTTGATCGACAATGACACGCGAAGACCACGAGAGGGATGCAGTAAATCACAGTATGTTTTCTGTGGGCACATTACATAACTGCATTCGACGTGGTATAAAGTTATAATGTAACATTTTTCATGCCTCCTCATTCAAGTGGTCGAATTACGTTCAGTAAAAGTCGTGGAAAATCGTATTCAAATAAAAAGTTTGAGATAACATGAAGTCGTAAAGCGGACACACAATTAGAATTTGTTCAAAGTTCATAAAGACGTCAATGACACGTGGATAAGTATATGTCACGTCCTGAGAAATACAGAAATGTGGAATTGGAATAAAGAATTAAAATGCGCAAATATGACGTAGATATTATCAGTAAAAGTGATGTAAGATGAACCAAAATGGAAAAGAAGTCTTATCAAGGGTATGAAATCAAGATTTATGTAGCGGCTTTGATTTTTTTGCACGTCAAGACGTCGATGACAGTTGACGTGGTTCGTTATCCTTGTCACGTGTGACGTTGCCGAGGACAACGTCACGCACCAAAATAAATTGAAAAAACGACAAAACTGAATCAAGAATGCGAATGATGTCGAATCAAAATATGTAAACAGGAAGTCGACTTTCCTTGTCTCCTCCTCCTGCAGGCGGGGCGGGGATGATGACGACGATTTCCTGACTTTCTCCGCAGCAGCAGGAAGAGAGACGGAGGAAGAGAAGAAGAGGAGGAGTATCCTGGTAGGAACGCGTCTCAGCCGCCCTCCGCCATGTCGACGCCGACGCGGACCCTCAGCTTCGTCGTTCTTCGTTTTCTTTTCCTCCTTCCGTGACCGCCGCCAAACATCAGCGCCACGGCGGCCATGAAGCCCCGCCTCCTTCTCGCTCAAGGCGTCCCCGTTTCCCGTCAGCAGGCTACTCGCGCGGAGGTTTGGGAGATGAGGGGCAACCCATGAGGACTCTGAATGAAAAAAACAAGGACTGGGCGGAGGGGGAGGGTGAGCAAAGGCGAGGAGACGGGCCACCCCCCCTGGAGAACAATGTTAAGGCGGCCCAGCTGTGGCGGGACGCCGCCCTCCGCTCCAGAAAGCTGCGCAGCGACCTGCGCCAGCTGCCCCCTTATCCCAAAGATGCGGACCTGTCCCACGTGGAGGCCCTGAACCTGGGCAACAACCTCCTGCAAGAGCTACCCGAAGGCCTGGCATCCAGTCTCAACAACCTGCGTGTGCTAGTGCTGCGCAGGAATCACTTCTCCACCGTGCCGTGCGCCGTATTCGAGCTGAGGCAGCTGGTGGAGTTGGACCTCAGCCACAACCGACTACGGGCTGTGGCGGAGGGCCTGGGCCGACTGAGCACGCTGAAGAAACTGAGTGTTAGTCACAACAGCATTCAGCAGCTACCTGAGCACATCGCCGCGTTGGAGTTTCTGGAGGAACTGGACGTCAGCTTCAACGACCTCCATGACATGCCCGCGTCCTTCTGCGGCCTCGCCAGGCTACGCACGCTGGACGTGGACCACAACAAACTGAGCAGGTTCCCTCCTGAGATCCTGGCGCTGGCCGATTTGGAAGAATTGGACTGTTCTGGAAACAAGTTTGAGGTTTTGCCAGAGGATGTGGTGAAGCTGAGGAGTATCAAGATATTGTGGCTGAGCAGCCTCCACTTAAGGTTCTTACCCGACACTTTCTGCCACCTGCAGAACCTGGAGAGCCTAATGCTGGATGGGAACCACCTGGCTACGCTGCCGGAAGCTTTTGGCAGCCTGCAAACTCTCAAAATGGTCAATTTGTCCTCCAACCAGCTCACGGATTTCCCTGAAGTTCTTCTGGACATTTCGGGGCTGGAGGAACTCTACCTGAGCAGGAACAAACTGACTCAGGTCCCTCAAGAAATCAGACGCTTGCAGAACCTGGCCAATCTTTGGCTGGACAACAATGAGATTGCGTACCTGCCTGAGTCATTGGTGGACCTGGCGAAGCTTGAGGAACTGGTTCTCCAGGGCAACCAAATTGCTGTTCTTCCTGACAACTTTGGAAAGCTGTCCAAGGTAAACATCTGGAAGGTGAAGGACAACCCACTGGTCCAGCCTCCATACGAAGTGTGCATGAAGGGCATCCCGCACATCGCTGCCTATCAGCAGAACTCGCCCCACTCGCAGCTCGAAGCCAAGCCCAGACTCAAACTGGTCCTGCTCGGACTGAACGACGCTGGGAAGACCCGACTGCGGCAGAGCCTGCTGAGCGAGAGCAAAGGCGAACACCCAAGCGAAGGAATCCAAATCACCAGCTCGCTGGGCGAGGGCGGCCTGGCCTTCCTGGTGTACGACTTGTCCGGAAAGCAGAACCTGGACCTCGTGAAGCCCTTCTTCTTGTCCCCGTCTGCGCTCTACATCCTGGTGGTCAATCTCCAAGCCTACTCCCCGTGCAACTTCTACACCCATGTAGGCTACTTCCTGCACCTTCTCGGTGCCAAGGTGCCCCAAGCTGTGGTCCTATTGGTGGGCACGCACGCCGATCTGTGCGGGGAGGCGGAGCTGGAAGAGAAGAGGTTGGACATCCATCGTCAGGTCGGTTTGCAGCAGAGGAGGGACGTTCAAGTTCTTCAGAGCTTAGCGCTGAAGGTGGAGCAGGCGTTGCAGCAGGGCTACTCCGCGCGCGCCTCCCATCCTCACGCCTCATTTTACGCCGTCTCCGACACGAACCTGCGGCGGAGGAAGGCTCGGGTGCGGTCTCTTCTGGACAGGCGGCTGCAGATTCTGTCCCCCTTGCTGAGCGTCGGCTGCGCGCGGACCGACCGGACTGATATCCAGCACCTCAGGGAGAAACTGATATCCGTGGCCCAGCACCCGGACATCTTCCCCGACCTGTACCGGGTGTTGCCCAGGTCGTGGCAGACGCTGGAGGAGCTGCACCTCAAGTCCGAAAAATTGTGGTTGACCCGGCGCGACTCAGCACGTCTGGGCCATCAGGTGGGGCTGACGGAGGAGCACCTGCAAAGCGCCCTGTCCTACTTGCACCGGAGCGGGATGCTGCTGCACTTGGAGGACAGCCCCGCCCTGAAGGACTACGTCTTTCACAATCCACCACGCTTCCTCGCCATCATCAATGTTTTCTTCCAAAGAGACGGCTCGGCTGCGACGGGGGCGGCGGCGGCGGAGGAGTCCCGGCAGGTTGACGAGGAAGCCGAGAAGCTCGTGGCAGCCCAGCTCCAGCGTCACTTGGATGCTTTCCACAGCCACGGCCTCCTCCCATCCTCCGCCATCCTCCGGCTGATGCGGCCTCTCATCCAGACACGACAGGACGTGGACATGATCTTGGAGCTCCTGGACAAAATGGGCGTCTGCTACTGCGTCAACAAACCCCGCGCAGGCAAGCCCTTGAAAGGCGGCACCGAGCTCTGGTACAAGTTCCCCGGACACGTCGACGTCAAAGAGGCGGAAGCCGACGGGAACTCAGAGACTGAACCCGACATCAGCTTTGAGAAAGAACCCAACGGGAGCTCAGAGACGGAACCCAACAGGGTCTGGGTGCCACCGAGTCCGCCTTTCACGGCAGAGCAGCTGCAGATCCGGTACAGCTTTCCCTTCCTGTTCCCGCCCGGGCTCTTTGCCCGCTTTTCCGCTCGGATCAACAGACACGTGGTCCAGAGGTTGGACGACCGGCGCCGCATCCGGGCGTACCGAGGCAAAGTCCCGGTGGTCATCAGCCACCGACCCTCGACGGGGAGGCTGCAGGCTGGCACCTTGTCGGTCAGCAGCCGCGCCGCGCTACCCAACATGTGGACGGCATGGCAAGCCGTCACGCCGTTGCTGCGCGAGCTGGACGCCCTCCTCGAGGACTGGCCTGGTCTGCTCTACCACAAGCACATCCTCTGCGCTAAGTGCCTGCGAAGAGGCTCGGGCAGCCCACATGCCTTCCCCGGTAAGAACCGAAGGACTCAGCTAGCTAAGATGATCGCATCGTTTGCCAATTGTAGTTGACTTTATTACACAAATACTTATTGTGACTTTTTTTTCCGAAACTTGCCGCTCATACTCCATATACAGCCAAGTTTCCAAACTACGGCCTGGGGGCCATTTGCGGCCCACCATTCATTTTTCAGCTGCTCGCCCAAAAAACCCCCCCAAAAAAATCAACTAAGAATAGCATTTCACACGCACACACACACACGCACGCACGCACACACGCACGCACGCACGCACGCACGCACACACACACACACACACACACACACACACACACACACACACAC
>CAAKHF010021124.1:104539-109539 GCA_901007745.1 Hippocampus kuda
CGCTGTTGTGTTGCTGTGATGACTACTTAGGACACCTTTGGATCAACCAATGAAAACACTTGAAAGATCTGACCAACACCACGGCAACCGACATGCGATGATGTCATAACACCCGGTGTGTTAACGCTTGTGTGTGTGTGTGTGTGTCTTCAGGTGTCCCAGAAGAAGCTGAAGAAGCAAAAGTTGATGTCACGCGAGTAACTTACAATAAATAGAGAACCTTCTTGCCATCAAGTTCTTCTTGTGCTTGTTCATTTTGTCCAGTCAAATCGAGTGAGTGTCAAAAGTATTGAAACGCTGCCATGGGCTCCAACCACAAGAAGTTGAAGGATTTCGGGTCTGGGGTTCGCAAATGGACAAAGCCAGTTGTCTCATGTAAAACCGGTGAGTGGGGCAATCGATGAATGAAAATATTGACTTCACCTGAGCTTAATTGTCCTGGAAAGGTGAAGGTGGGTTCACTGCACACATGAAGGGAACATGCAATGTCGAGACTTTTATTCTGAAGCAAGTGTCATTCTTTGATGGAATTATTTTGATGTAAACATCTTAACATTTTTGAGCACGTCCTCCGTCACCATCGTTTTACAATGAGGGGATAAAACACATTGTCATGACTTTGAAACTTATTCTGAGGGAAAGTCATCCTTTTTTGACTTGGAAGACTTTTATTTTGAAAGGTTCCTGTCCCATAATGCTTTCATTCATGTCAGACTTGACTTTGTCCTATGATGACTTTAATTGTAAAGGTAATTCATCCTGTCCTGACTTTGGAACTTTTATATTGAAGGAAAGTCATTCTGTTATAATTGTATGGCTTATTTTGAAGGAAAGTTATTCCATAATAATTGTAGCGCTTTTATGTTGAAAGACATTGATCCTGTTAATTACCTGACTTTATTTTTAAGGAAAGTCTTCCTGTAATCTTTTGATGAAAAAATGGTCCTGTGATTTTTATTTCAAAGGGTGTCCTAAAATGAGTTGAGCATGAAAACCACCCAAAGAGTCTAAATGAAAGGTTATTTTTGATGTTGATTTTGACTTCAGCATAGAAATGAGGACTCAGAACGCTTTCTAAATAACATCAAATCAAGGATTTCTCATAGACCAATGACGGATGACTTATCCTGATATTTTCCAGTACTGTCACTTTTTGAACTAAACGACTTTGATTTCGCTGCATGGTCCGCTCACGGTCTGTCCACCCAACAACCACCAAAGAAGAACGAGGACGATTTCGGATGCTTGGAAAGATGTAGTGACAGCACTTGGACACTAGGTGGCTCCGCTGCATCACAATGGCGAAGAAACGTGAGCGCAGCAAATTATTTCCATCTAACTTCACTTTCGTCGACGTACAACGTTACACACTGTCCAACGTCGACACGATTTTATTTTGAAGGGAGCCTGTCTGTCCAACGTGTCACTCGTACAAAGTCGACTGGTGGCGACTCCACTTCAGTGTCATGACCTGAAAAGTTTGACTTTGCACGAAGCATGACCTGCAACGACTTTTATTTTGAATAAGACTATGCCTGTGCAGACTTGACTTTTATTCTGAAGGAAAGTTATCTAAGTCACCCGATGAAACTTTTTTTGAAGGAAGCATGCCCGACACAATGATTGAAAGATTTTCACTTTGGAAGAAACATTCCGTATAAAGACTTCAAAGTTGTTAGTTTGAAGCAAGCTCAGCCTATATTGATAACCTTATTTTGAAATAAGCCTCGACTTTGATGAACTTCATATAAAAGGAAACGTGTCCTGTTATGACATTTATTTTGAAAAAAAACCCGTCCGTTTCCTGACCTGGTGATTTTCGTTTTGAAAAAGTGTTCTAAACAGTGACTTGATGACCTTTAGCCGTTCTACAGTGACTTTATAGAGCCAAATAACTTTGCATTGGAAAGCAAGTACATCATGTTATTAACTTTTATTTTGAATGTCCACCGTCCAGTAATGAGTTTCCGCTTGTCTGCTTAATGACTTAAGTCGATGTTGATAGTGATCATGATACTGATGCTGATTGTATCACGTGACGTCAAGTGGAGGCGGTCCAATCAGCGCGGAGGAGCGTAAGAAGTAGGTCCCCTCCTCGCCGCTTCGTCCCCCTCCCCTCCGCCCCTGGGAGGCTCCAGGACGTCACTTTCCCAACTTGTTGAAGGAGGCCTCATCTCTTCTTCTGCGTTCTGCTGCTCCTCTCCGCCCCACCACCACTACACCCCCGCTCCCCCACCCCCACCCCGAGCCGCGGCGGTCGCTCGCGCAGCGGGCCGGGGCGCGGGCAGACTTTGCCCCCGTCGTCGGCGCAGGCAGGGAGCGGGTGATGTTCGCGGCGAGTCCCGGGATGCAGGACACCTCATGCCGCCTCGGCGGCTTCTCGCCTCCTCGCCTCACCCCCCCGCTGGCGGCCCTGCACAGTATGGCAGCCGACGTGCAGACCCCACAGCCCCGGCCCCGGTCCCGGTGCCAGTCCCAGTACCCGGCCTACCCGCTGCCCTCCGCCGGGGCGCCCGCAGCCGCCTCGTCGTGCGCTTCCCCGGCCACCACTTCCCCCAACCCGGGCGGCATGGCGGCGGCGTCGTCACCGGGCCTCAAGTCGACCGGCCTGGGCTCGCCGCAGCTGTGCTCGTCGGCGACGCCCCACGGCATCAACGACATCCTCAACCGGCCCAGCGCGGCACCTTCCTCGCCCGCCCTGGGGGTCCTGAGCGCCCTGCCGCCGCGTTTCAGCAGCCTCAGCCCACCACCGCCACCTACACCTCAGCCGCCCTCGGCCGGACTCTACTTCTCGCCCGCGGCCGCCGCCGCCGCAGCTGCAGCCGCCGCGGCCGCCGCTGCCATGGTCCGCTACCCCAAGCCACTGAGCGACCTGCCCGGCAGGACACCCATCTTCTGGCCGGGGGTCATGCAGGGGCCGCACTGGAGGGACGCGCGCTTCGCGTCCTCGCCCCGTGAGTCTTGCCTCTACTTGCGCATTGTCTCTATTATTATTATTTTTCTTGTTATTATTATTATTATTATTTTATACTTTTTTGAGTGTTCTCATTCTGTTATTTATGAATAGTTTAAACAGGACGGTTTCGAACATTTTAAACTCTCATTATAATAATTTACGACCAAATTGAATATATTGAGTACACTCACATTTTTCGTTTTAATTCATCGTGTATTAATGTTTCCCGAAAGCTACATTACAAATGATAATAAAAATGTAAGTCGTTATTCTAATCTTGAATTCCAAATGATGACCAAATTAATAAGTACATTTCGTTATTTTTCTTGTTCTTAATTATAATGGAAACTGAAAATCTTTTTACGCCATTATTTTTATAACCCCCCCCCCAAAAAAAAAAAAAAGAAAGTCTGTTTAAGGGGACACGTGTGCGTTGTTCTCGGGAAAAAAAAGGAAAGTGATGATGAATATCAAAATGTTATTTTAAAATTGTAGTGATGATGATCATTAATAATTAGTCATAATAAAACGACAAAGTTAGGAAATAGCTAATGTGTCTTTTTTTACAAGTTATTAATTCTGATTTGTTTGAGGGCTGCTGAAAGGAAAGTGAAAATGATGTCGATGGTCGTGAAAAGTTGTTAAATTGTGTATTATTATTATTCATAATAATAAACTATAAAGATGGTGCTCAAAATAGCTGTTTTAAATGTTTCTTCATCATAATAACTTTTTAACACCAGAGCATTGTGCTGGATGAAAATTTGGACATTGACAATGACGATGATGAGGAAACACTTGTTCACATGATAATCATTATCATCATCATCATCCTAATGACAACGATGGATTTAAAAATGTGTACTTCTTTCAAGGTTTGGAAATTGAGATTTTTGTTATTGGAGGACAAAAGCAAGAAATAATTTTCATGATTAATAGTGACAAGAATGATCATGTGGTAAAAGACCATTTAAAAAATATTTTTTACAAATATGAATAATACTACGGTGTTCTGTTTTGGAGTAAATCAAAAGTTTGTTATTGATGATGCTGCACATCCATCCTTATAATAATGCCGTTGATCTCCGCGGGGCGGGGGGGGGCAAATATTTCACTGATGATGAATGATGATGATGATGATCACGATGATTTTTTTTCGTGTTCTTTTTTTTTTTTTTAACGTTTCAGAGCAGAGTTGTGTGGTGGTGGACGGCAAAGACGGCAAGCGCAAACACACGCGGCCAACTTTCTCCGGACAGCAAATTTTTGCTCTGGAAAAAACTTTTGAACAAACCAAATATTTGGCGGGACCCGAACGAGCGCGACTCGCTTTTTCTCTGGGGATGACCGAGAGCCAGGTCAAGGTAAGCGTTACACGCAAAAAAACAAACCAAAAACATATTTCCATATCATAGAGTGTCCTCATTTAACCTGAGGAGCTGAAATGTCATCATAAATTAAGAATGTCAAAAATATTTATTAGAATTAGAATTATGGTTGTGCGAATGAGGACACGTGTTTTGATGTCGTGGTCGCACGACAGTCCAATTATGCAATAATAATATGCAATAATAATATTATATAATGATGACTATTAGCCATGCTAATAATAATCATAATAACAATAACAATAGTTCCTTTGTGTGGTTGTGTGCATTGTATGGATATGCGCTCGTGTGTGTGTGTGTGTGTTTTGGTACTATGGTAACACCGAAGGAAAGATGCTGTTGAAGAGATGGTGGGTTGGCGATTTGGTCCCAGCTGAAATTTTGTGACCAAAACTGAAAGACTCCATGTTTTTCTTCAATAATGACGATAATAATAAAAAAAGGTGTGTGTGCGCGTGTGTGTGGCAGGTGTGGTTCCAGAACCGTCGCACAAAATGGCGGAAAAAGCACGCGGCCGAGATGGCCTCGGCCAAGCAGAAGCAGGACTCGCAGACGGAAAGATTAAAGGTCAGCACGGACTTGGAGGACGACGAGGACGACGACGACTACGACAAACCCTTGGACCCTGACCAACCCCCCCACCACCAACACCACCA
>CAAKHF010021124.1:121928-142837 GCA_901007745.1 Hippocampus kuda
TCCTGTCTGCGTCTTGCCAAAACTTTGAAAACTTGTCCAAATATTACAATTGGCCTTCAGCACTGCCATGGGCTTCGACACCATGTGTGCCGCCAAGCTGTGTAAACCGCGCACACACACACATGCAGACACACAAACACAGTCACACGCACACAACTTTACGCATATACACACACACACACGCGTGTACGTGGGAAAAGTAGCGAGGCCAACGTGAGAATGCGGCTAACGCGGTTCATGTGCTGAGCGTCATGTGACACGCAGCAACTTTCTCAGCGTCCAGCACTATGGACGTGGGAGGTCGCGACCCCCCCGTCGCCCGCCCCCCCGTCGGCTGCCATAAGGCGTGTCATCATCAAACGCTAGCACAACATTCGCGCTAACCACGCTAACACTAGCGCTTGTTGTGCTTTGCACAAAGACAGCAAGAAAATAAGAAGAAAAAACAAGACGAGACGTTTCGCGGGCAGCTCGCGAACGCATTTAGCCAACAGCGTGCCAGTGATACAATGTGGTTGTGTGTGCGCACGCGTGTGTGTGTGTGTGTGTGTGTGTGTGTGTGTGTGTGTGTGTGTGTGTGTTAGTGGACAGCCTGTGGCTCAGTTGTAAGAGTGGTTTGTCGGGTTCGAAACCCGGCTATGACTGTCCGACATACAGAACATACACACTTACACACACACGCGTGCGCACACGCACGCACACACACGCACGCACACGTAAACGCACACACTTGGGTTTTTCATTGCAGTTTAAAATTTTGTTTTGCCTTTTTTTTTCGTTCAGTAAGTTTTAATAAATTTTTAGAGAAAGTTTTACTTAAATTCGTTTTTCTATTTTTAATTTCTCAGTTTTAGTTTTTTTTAATTCATGGACTGTCTGTAGAGTGGAAGATAAACCAAAAAGATCTTTTGTAATAAACTACAATCCTCCAATTTTGTTTCGTTAAGTATAATAACCTTGATATACACACACACATACACACACTCACGCGCACACACACACACGCACACACACACACACACACACACACACACACACACACACACACACACACACACACACACACACACACACACACACACACACTTGTGATTGCCGCGGTGTCCTTGACAGAAGTGAGTGTGACTGACAGGCAGGGCCCCCTCCCACTCAATTCTGTAATGTGGGGGGGTGTCAAAGTGTCTCGGGTGGATTGCCTCCCTTGAAGCCCCCATGGGGGCTCGTGAGTAAGACGGACGGCCCCCCCCGGGCGCTCGGCGGCTAATGTACGGAAGGACGGCGGCGATCAGCGGAGGATGCGGACGGCGATTAGTGAGCGCTTTGGCCGTTAAAGGACGTTTGGCGACAAGGCTGGGCCAGGAGGTCTCGTGTTTATGATGTCATCGCGCCGCCGGGGGGGGGCCATTAGCCCCCAAAGTTGGACGCTTGATGGAGGCCAGACTCTGCGCTTTCTCGCGCCCTTGTTCTCCGAATGGCCGCCAGAGTGCCTCTTTAGAGGCCGAGCTGCCAACGCCGCCAATCCTGTCGCTTTACCCAAACGTCTGCAAAACGCGCTCAAACTTGGTGCGTGCGTGGGACCACGTGCGCGTCCATATGTGTGAATAAAGTGAGTGAACATGTCAATGTGTGCATGCGCATGTGTGTGTACGCGAGTGTGTGTGTTTGCATGTGTATGCGAGTGTACGTGTGCGTGCATGCGTGTACATTCGTGTGTGTTGTGTAAATTTTGTGTGCGTGTGATTGGCGTGAAGTATGTTTGTGTGGGCCTGTGACCTTCAAGTGAGCGCGTAGGTCAGAGGTGACGCATGGCGCCACCATGTGTGATAATGGTTGTGAGTGAGGCGGTGTGTGCGTGTGCGCGTGTGATGGCGATGAGAACGGAGCAGGGCTCCCGATGGACGCCAGCCCGATGGGGCCGACCTGTCCAACGCGGTGTCCATGTTCATTGGCTTGGCAGGAAGTGGCAGGAAGCGGCCTCGGTGGGCGCCGGCCCAGCTCGGTGGCCATTAGCGTGAAGACGCCTCATTGTTGCGCCGACCTTCACACGGCAGCACGGGGACGCGACATCAACGCAGCACTGCCTTCCGATTGGTGCTTGGTCACACGACATCACACCTGTGACGTTGTGGCACGGCTCGTGTACCTAATGATTTGTCCCTCATGTGTTTCATCCGGGTTAGCATGTGGCCACTTGATTGTCTTGAGGGCGATGCAAAAGTCATTCAGTAAAGAGACATGTAAGTGATGACATCGTTGTCAAACAGGGCAGACATGTGACCCCCCCCCCCACACACACGTCAATATGAACAGACTGTGTGTTAATGCTGTTAATAAGTGTGTGTGTAGTCAGTGTTTGTACGCGTGTGTGTGAGAGAGAGACAGTTAGATGGCTGTTTAGTATGTGTTGAGGATGCTGTTGAGTGTGTGGGCAATGTGTGCGTGTGTGTAGATGGCGTGTGAGTGTTTCGTGTGTGTATACCTCGCTGTCGATGGAGTGTGCGAGTCAGAGGTTGCGTGTTGTGTATTCTGTGTAGTCAATAATAAAGTTAACGCTTGTGCTCACAGAAAGTTAATGAGCGACCTTGCAAAGTCGTTAGCATCCACGCGCGCACACACACACACACACACACACACACACAACACACAGACACACACAGACACACATCCTCACTGTCACCGCTGCTTGGGACCCCAAGGGACTCCTGGAGATCAGGTGACAGCACAAAGCAGCTGACCACAGAGCATCACCCCCCATGTTTTTTCTCTTTACATGATGAACAACTGAATTTCCACTTGCGCGCGCGCACACACACACACACACACACACAACAGATACATGCGCCAATCCAGCATGCACATGCACACATTTGCAGAAAATGGACACATATACAGTGAAATACATTTGTGTGCACACAAACACACACGATGCACACACAAGTACATGTACCCCCAACTACACTTGAATGTGCATCTATGCAAATAGCTCACACACATAGTTACATACACACACACTCACACACACGTAAACATGCGCACACAGATACCTGCGCACGAATTAACAGCTGGCGAGTGGCTAACATGTTGATGATGAGGATCATTAAAAGCCTGTCACATGACAAACAAACGAACAAGAAGAAAGTACAAGAAGAAGAAGTGCAGGAAGTAGTTGTGTCGAGGAGCGCGCGCGCGCGTGTCTCGGCCTGTGCGCGTGTGTTGTGTCGCGTTGTGAAGGAGACAAATGTTGTATTGAAATGGGCCTGGCGCAGATTGTGCAGGAAGTAATGAATTCCTGCGCGGCGGCGGCAGCGGCGGCGGCGCGTGCGTGCGTGCGCGAGGAGGCGAGCGAGCGAGGATGAAAATGAAATTAAATGTTGCCTTCATCTCCACAACGGCGCATAAATCAAAATGTGGATTAGCATGAGCGCCGACAACACGCCAAGAACACGCCAACGCACGCCCCCTAACGGCAGACACACCCACAAGTAGAAGCACGACATACATGGTGTGTGTGTGCGTGTGTGTGTGTGTGTGTGTGTATATAAAATGTTTACTGACATGATTAATGACAATTAATTGACACGCTCAGCATTAATCTTTCATTAATCAATACCCTCAAACGCACGCGCATACGCAGACACACACGCAGACGCACTTGCATAAACATGCGTGCAAACATACTCTTCACATTTGTGCACTAATGCAATCGCTCTCACCCCAAAATACACACACGAACGGACACAAGGCCACAGACACACACAGACGTGTGCGCACTCATGCGTACACACGTGTGCACAAACACCCACACACACACACACACACACACACCTATGACCTACACATTATATATATATATATATACATATTCTACCCAGTATACATCGGAAACAAACTATTGTCTAGTATACATGAAACACTACACTAAATACTACACAGGATTCTATCCTACATACTACATTGAAGATGGCAGCCAGTATATTGGACACCCTCGCCTAATGGCCAACAATGGACAAGATAACAAAATGTTGCCGAGGTCATCAATCAGTCGTGTTGCCGTGTAGTCGCACAAAGACGAACACATGTTGATTGACGGCCCTTTGTCCAGTCAACTCACCCCCCACCCCCACCCCACAATAACTTCCCTCCCAGAGCAATAAAAATGGCCGTCGACCAACAGTGCCGTTTGTTATCCCGTTAGGGGGCTAATTAGCCGCAACAACAAGTGCATTGTGGGCAAACGGCGGGACACGCCCCCACTAAACGCCTGCGCAGTGCTGATAAACTTGTTGTTAGTGCGTCGCCACGGTAACAGCGCAGCAACAACTTCAACGCTGTGCGAGCGCGCACACACACACAAACAGTAGCAATACACACTCAGGCACAACTCAATGTGTTTAATGTGTGTCGTCTGTAGTGTGTGTGGAGTGTTTCGTGTCTGTTGAGGGTACAGGTTTTGTCCAGAGCACTGGGTGTGTATTTATGCAGTGTGTGTGTGTGTGCATATATGCTAAATGTGGAGGGCATTAATGAGGATCTTAATGGCAGCAGATTGTCGGCCATGACACTTTCTGGATTGAGATAACTTCGGGCCTCAGTGGTGCTGTGCAGATTCCGGGCGATAAAAGGGGCGGGGCCGGGCAGGGGCTATGGGGTGGGGGGGGGCAGAGCGGCAGCAGGCTCGTTAGCAAGCGTACAAACGAGGACGACAAACAGCTGCTGCCAAAAAACAGGAAGCGCTCAAGGCGGCGTAAGCGACGTTTAGCGGGGTTATCTCTCCCATGCGGCGATGGCAGCAACCCCCCCCCCCACCCCCCGCCCACCCACACGGCCATGTCTACATCTTCACATCTCCACGCTGACAATGATGGACGTGTCCTATTAAGCGTCTCTCCAGCTGCTGTTGTGGTCTTCTTCGTTTCATTATTATCACGAGCACAACATTAAATGCTTGGTCCAGTTTTGTCAAACACGAACACTTGATTTTTTGTGTCTTTGTGATCTTTTCACTTTCCGCCGCCACTGCCACAGCCCCAATAGTGCCTTCTAATTCTTTACACGTAGCACACGTCACCTTCGAGCAACTGTTGTTTTTACGTCGTGGTAATGCGAACATAACTTCAGCATAATATTAGCATAATGTTAACACTTCGCTAATTAGCGAAATGCTAACATCGTATTAGGGCCGTGTACACATAAGGTTCGCACTAATACGAATACAAATACTGTATTGGTATCACGTAAGCATAATGCAAACATGAAATTAGAAAATGCCAACATAAAATTATCATATTATATTGAATAGTATATTTTAGCAATACATTATCACTTTGGTAGCACAGTGGTAACACAACATTAAAACAACAATAAAACAATAAAACTAATAATACAAATGTTTGCATCAAACTCCGGCAATATTAGCACTATGTGAGCATAATAGGATAATAACTTTAAAATAATGTTTAGACAGCAGCTAGTGGCAAATGTCTAACAACAGGACGGCACCATCACCGCAGTGACAGACCATAATATCTGCCAGCTAAACATGCTAACATGTAGTCTTGTGCTAATTCTCCTCTGGCATCGTGTTATCATAGGGTGAATATCTTGGTAACGGTGCCGATATTGTGCTACTGTTGAGGTAATGTTTTGATGTGTTAGCATTATATTAACGCTGTGCTAATACTGTGTTAGCATTCTGCTAGTGTTTTGGTATATGTTGGTAGCAATGCTAGTATCATGCTAGTGGTGTGCAAATGTAATGTTAGCATATTAGCCAATGTGGTGTTAGCATATTGCCAATCTTGTGATAGCATTGGAATAATTTTATATTAGCATTGTGCTAATGTTGCATTGGACTCTGATTGGCTGGACTGCCCCTTCTTGCTCTGTTCATGTAGTCTGCCAACCCTCCAACACGAAAGGTCGAGTGTGGCGTGGCGTTCGCTTTTAGCAAGCAGATGAAGCAGAAGACGAATTAGCTTTTAAGCTTAGCGCCGTAGTTGCATTAAGGCTCCGTCCATCTTCATTAGCGCTCCACTTGTTCATTAGCTTGTTCATTAGCACCTCCGCGCCGCCCCGTCAAGGTTGAAATAGACGCGGCGGGACAACCAATCTCGGACAACCGTCACGGACGACCATCAGCTCTCGGCGGAGGCGCGCCGCTCCAAGTCGTCGTTAGCGTTAATCGACCTATTAAAGATGAAACATTTCCACGAGGAGGACGTTAACCTTAGGCCACGCCCACTCAACTCTGCTCGTCACCATTAAGCAAAATGGAGCTTGATGACCACCTTGTCACCTTTGACTCCAAGACACCACGTTCTTAAAGGGAAAATGCAATCACACGTTGTTATGGCGACTACCACACACACACACACACACACACACACACACACACACACACACACACACACACACACACACACACACACACACACACTTGCCCTTTTGTTAGTTGGTTTCCTGTTATTTTGAAACAACCACAAATGTAGATGCATGCTAACAAACACTAGCATGTTAGCAACAGAGGCTAATAATAAAACATGTCTGACTTTATTGTGACCATGTGGTCATGATGATGATGAACTGCTCACCAGTCAAGGTCAGAGCACATCCAGAAAAACAATAGACTGGTCGCCATCCAATCATAGGGGACAAAGCCAAATGACAGACAGATTGCCAGTCAGTGTCAGAGCATATCCTATAAAGACAAACAATTGATTGGTCGCCAATTTATATCAGTGCATGTACAAACAATGGACTGGACATCAGCCAATCAAAGGCCACAAACACAAATGACCAGCTGGTCGCCACTTAATGTCAAGGCACATATCGACAAACAAACACGTTTGTTCTTTCCATGTGGGAGAAAACCCCCCCCCAAAAAAACGAGCACACATTAACTATCCAAAGGGCGGGTGAAGCTGAGAATCAAACCCAGAACCTCTCGACTGCGAGTCAGTCATGCTCACCACGGGTTCACCATGCTTAGTCATAGACAAAGATGGTTTATTTGAGTTTGTGTTCTTGTTAAACACCATCTTACACACACACACACACACACACACACACACACACACACACACACACACACACACACACACACACCAAAGCATGCGGACGCACACACACGCACGACACCATAGTGTGTTGATCAAATAAACTTCTTTTGTGTCTTTTGCATGTCTGACGTCAAACTTGGCGTGAATGAGCTGAGCAGAGTCAACACAGAACACACACATTCGCCCTTCGCCCCCCCCCTCCCACCACACACACACACACACACACACACACACACACACACACACACACACACACACACACCCACCCACACACACACACACACACACACACACACACACACACACACACACACACACACACACACACACACACACACACACACACCTCTGACCTACACACATACTTGAAGGTCACTAGCACACACACAGACTCACACCCCTATGAATGCATACACACCATCACATGTCGACACAATACGTATACACATGCATACATACGTCTGTGCACACACCGTATGTATGGACACCTACTCACATTCGCTCACAGACACATTGAAATTGAATATGAACGTAAACATGTAATCTATTCAGTTCCAAATAAATGCAAAAAAAATAGTAACAGTTTTAATGTTTTTATTTTAATGTTTACATGTTACCGTATTAGCATATTTTCTGTGTATATTAAGGAAGTGAGATTAGTGTGTGTCTGGGGGGGTGCGTATGTGTGCACGGCTGGTCACATCGCAATCGGGGGCGTTGCATTGTGGGTAAGCCAAGCGGGAATGCGAGATGATGTCATGGCGAAGTGGCGGCGCGGCGCTCGTTAGCGGCCATCAATCAATTAAGAAGCACTTAGCGTGATTTAATAACATTTGCCTGCTTGGTTAGCGCTCTAATCTCATTAGCCATTAGCTTCTGGGAAGCTTGGAGGTCGATGCTCACCATTGGCCGACTGCTCACGTGACCTGAGTCGAACTTTCACCTTTGCTGACCTTAAAGATATGCAACACGTAGCGCCGCCCCTTGCTTGGTTGTATTAGCAACCAGATCGTCCTTTGGCATGCAGACACTCGGCGGTGGCTAACATGGTGCTGTTGTATTAGCATTGTGCTATCCATGCTCTAATATTGTGATACAATTGTGCTAACAGTGCTAATGTTGTGTCAGTGTTATGCTCATGAATTTTTAATATGTCTTAGCATTGTGCTAACATAGTACTAATGTTGCATCAGCACTGTTATAGCATTATGCTTTGTGTTAGATTTCATGTAACTGCACTAAACTTGTACCTTTGCCGACCTAAACTCAAAAAAATATGTGGTATGTAGCCCTGCCCCCTTGCCAGTTGTCCTGGTGACCGAATGATTCAATTAGCCATTGATTAGCCATCACATGAGTGGGCCTGATGATCTATAGTGCGGCTAATGCCAATGTGGCTAATGCTAAACCGGTATGTTTGACAGCAATCAATCTATCAATCAATCAATCATGCATCAATCAATGGGGATGCCCGGACCGGGATCCCTATGGAAGGAAGCGTTAGCGTGTTAGCCATCGATTTGAAAGCGGACACACACGAGGCTTTTATTGTGGCGATGCGCGTGGGCGGGGGGCAATGATGGGATGACCCAGCGGCGGTCTCGGGGGGCAACATGTCTGCTGGCAGACGCTAAGCGATTAGCGTGCTAGAAAAGCAATAAGGTCATAAAAATTGCATCTCGCTCCGGAACGCTGCCGTAAATCCGCGCCAGGTGGGGCAACTGAGGGGTGGGGGCCTTGGGGGCGGGATGGGGGTTGAGGGGTAGAGGGGGTTAGTCGGAGAAATGACTTTGGAGAGCTCGTCATCTTCAATCTATTTTCCCGCCGCCGCATGTCGCCGCATAGCCGCACTTCATTACGGCCCGCGGGCGGCGTGGCGCGGCGCGGCACGGCCCCGCCCTTGGGCTCCCCCTCGGGCCCCCGGGGGCCCGGGCGGCTTAAGACCTCATCAGAAGCTTCATTGAACGCTCAAGTCTCCTCATCGATCGGCCCTCCAAATTAAAAGCACCATTTGCGCTGATCTGCGCTCTAAATGTGCCGCACTAAGCCCCGCCCCCAACACATGCGCACAAATTAGTTGCACATAATCAGGACATACACACACACACACAAGATGGGCAAACACACAGTGTCAAATAGAAGAAAGAATAAATATGTTATGAGGGGCTCTGCTCACACGCGCACACACACACACACACACACACACACACACACACACAGTTGCAGAGTGATGGAGTGGGTGAGGTGGGGGGGAGGTGTAAAATGAAATGTTCCAGGCTGCATCAAATTCAATTACATGCTGCTCACTCACAACTACACTGACACCACCGCAGACACACAAGTGCAACAACGACAGTGACATGCCAGCAGCGCAGGCACAATGCAACAGCACAACTACGCGTCAACGGCACAGTACGCTGATATGTCACAAAAACACACAACAGACACTGATGCATAAGCAACACATGAGCAACACAACTACAATCAGCTGTTGGCAGACCCCAAAATATGCACAACCACAAAAGCACCAAACAACACGAAAATGCTGGCAGACACATCACCGGCGCAACCACTCGTCAACAACACGGCTACACTGATACACTACTACACAACCACAACATAGCAGAAACAACAACGCCGACATGCCAGCAGACCTGTCAGCGACAAAAAAACAAAAAAAACAACAACAAATGCACTGAGAACAAAACAACAGTTTGCCAGTAGGCAAGAGACAACACAACAACACAACAATTACACTCATATAGCAGCAGAGACAACGCATCAACCACACTGACTCAAGCATCGAGGCACAAGCACAACACGATTGGTAACATGCTAGCAGACACGCAACGACACGTCAACAAAATCAAACCAAAAATGAATGACACAGCAACACTGTGTGCATGTGTGTGTGCGTGTGTGTGTGTGGTGTTTAATCTTTCTGTCTCTGTGTGTACATGTGTGTGAATGTGGACGTGTTTTTGTGTATTCCCTTGTGTTAGATTTGCTTTTTAGTTTGTTTCTCTTTATCTTTCCATGCGTGTGTGCGTTTGTGTGTGTGTGCGTGTGTTTTGCAGAAGCAATCTAAAATGTCACCCGAGTGCGGATGGATGCCATATAGCGGGTGTTTGATGGCAGCGGCCTGGTTGTGTCTGTAGAGCGACAGGCGGACGGACGGGCAGGCGGCCAGATCCGATCTACAAGGCGCTCCAATTTCCTCCGCCACTTTGTCCACTTGACGTCGGCGGAAGGAAGCATCCGTGAAAGCGTCTCGTCGGCGGGCGAGGTGAGTGTCTTTCCCGCCGCACGCTGACCCCTCCCTTTTTAATATGAGACACCTCGTTTCACTTCCTGTTTGCGCCGCTCTGCTTCCTGTTTTGCGCCGCGTCTCATCCATCACCCCCGCCACGCATTTGAGGTGATTACAGCTACTTGACCCTCAAGGTGTGGCGCTCGTCAAGGAACCAATCGCGGCCGCCATAGGGAGCGTTGACATCATCACTTGTAAACAGACAACACTAGTGAAGTCTAATCATGCCATGAAACTACACATTGACACGTATTACACAAATAGTACTTCACTTATGACACTTGTTATCTGCATGTATCACTCTGATCACATTTGCTGACCCGAGTCACAATGTTACAACACGTAACAGACTTTTTACTGTTATTACACTAGAACACTTCTTACTACATATGTACTATACTATTCTGCAATCTAGCATGTGTAACCAAGCTGTCACGCGCGCAACACTGTTAACTTGCTGCAAACACTTGTTGCAGAGTCTCTCCCTGTGTAACACACCAATCACACTGTTACCACATGCTAACAGTATTACATTGGTACAACACTCTTAGCGTCAGCCATGTTACTACACAGTAACAAATGGTACACAGTCATTATATTGTACACAAATACTTTCTACAGAGTTATTAGACGTTAATACTTGTTGTATTGCCACTACATGCAATTAATGTTTCTCTGTAATGACACACATATTACACAGTTATTGCAAATGTAATACTCGTAACCCTGTTACTACATTGTAGCAAGTCTTACGCTCTACAAGGTTAAACCTTTTACAGTGTTAATAGGCTGTAACCTTTGTTGCACTGCTATTATACAGTATACTAAAATATGGAACTTTCTTATCGCACATGTAACTGACGAACTCCACTGTTAAAACATACTAATGCTGCTAATGGTATTACTACTTAGTAACACTTAACACACTATTACACACATCCAAACTTGTCACAATGTTAATACATGGTCTATGCGCTATGCTGTTATTACTCATTACTACATGCTAACATTTGTTACACTTTTAAGATTCACTGTTACACATTATGGTGTTAAGACAAATGTAAGATGGTTATTCCACTTTTTCTACTATATTACTGCAAGTAACAAGTGTAACACTGCTACGCCGCACCAGCAAATGTCACTTTTATGTCGGCTTGACTGGTGTGTGATCAGAAGATGTTGTTTACAGATTAAAGTGAAGCGGGTAACTATGGTTACGGCAATCACTTACGGTGTGGCCAACGCGCATCACGCACCGTCTTTTGTGTTGTCGTTTTCACCTTCCTGTCCGTAAGTGCGGGTTGTGTCGGGCGGCGCCCCCTAACCCGGCGGCAGTGTGCCAACACGATTGCTTTTGTTCTGTCAAGAATATTTAAAGCGTGTTCATAAAAGGCGAAGCACAGGTCGGGTTCGGGTTAACAAAGCGGGTTAAGCGTCTCGGCGACGCCACCCCCGTCTTGCCGACCTTACACGCCGGCAGCCGTATAGCGGTGGGTCGCCGGGGTCACGTTCAATTTCCACTCGCGCCGGCGGAAAATGAAAAGTCGTCATTTGCACAAATCTGAATAATTCACTCGGGCCGCTGCTGATGAAAACATGCTGGCCGGGATAAAGGACGCACCACCTCCCCCATAACGCCCCCACTGCACCCCCCGCCCACGGCTAATGATGAATCTGGCGCAAGAATGAAAGAAGCATCCTCCCGGTCACCGCCACTTCCTGCAGACATCTCAAGTGATCACCAATCATTTAAGATGGCCGACAGCGAACGTCTTGTTAGTGTCCGATTGGACCACTTAATTCACCTCCAGGGGCGGCGGTGTCTCACCTGCGGGAAGGGAGGTGGGAGGTTGAGGGGGGCCGCAGGGGAAGGGCGCCCATTATGCAAATGCAGCAAGCAAGTGAAACCAACCAATGAATGAACGAATGAATCCTTTGAGCAGCATTAAAACTTCATCCATCAGAAGGGCCTGTGGGGCCGGGGGGTGGGAGGGGTGTCATGCTGTGAAATGAAAAGACGCCAAAGCTGATGTTTCCTGGGCCGTGACATCACCACACGGCGCCATGCCTGGAAGACCAGGATGAAAATGAATTGGAGGGAAGATAAAGAAAAACAACAGGCATTGTCAAGGCACACATTGACAAACAATGGAATGGTCACCTGTCAATGTCTCAAAGCCCGGACTGGTCACCATCCGATGCGTAGGAAGGTATAAACACCCAAACAAACACACTCACACTTAAGGACTCTAAATTTTACTCTTCAGTGAAGCTAATTTACTAATATGCGTTTTCTCCAGGTACCCCAGCAATCATGCCGAGTCCACACGTTATTACCATGTAGTAAGTGTGTTTTGACCATAAGAGGAATTGATGATCCAATCACTGCAGAATGGACTCAAAACTTATTCTGGGATGAAAATTCAGGACCACCACACAATCATTTGTCATGTTCACGCAAGCAGACGTCATGTGACCCATGTGTGGTGTTGTGGCGCCATCTGCTGAACCTAAAACGCTCAAACACACGCAGTGAGTTTCAAAGAGAATTATTCTGTATTTTTGTTTTTTTTCCAATTTTTTTTTTTGTTCGACTGTATTGAGTCATTTTCAGTTTTTCTTTCATTTATTTCATTAAATAATTGCTTGGTTAATTTTTATTTCTACACATACATATTTAGTTCGGGAAATTAACAAATATACGTATACTAAGTATTTACTTATTTGACGTTTATATTTTTTACTATTATTTATAGTATTTATATTTTAAAAGTTTTAAAATTGTAATATATTTATTAGTGTATTTCTTGTTTTTTTTTACGTTAGATCTGAGGTTACAGCTGCGGTTTTTGTTAACGTGCCGCATGAATAGTGTTGAAGACGTGATTATTTTATTAGAAAAATAAGCTTATTTTATAGAGGGCACACACCTTTTAACTTTTTACTAACTCCATCTACGACAGACGGCTTATTTGTAAAAGCATATACGTAGCTGTGACTGTACGTGACATATACGTGACTGCGTTTCTCTTGCGGTTCAATGACGCACTCGAATGATCCCACCCACCCAAAGAAGATGGCGGAGCCCACAGTTCGGATATCCGGGATAGTTTTGACTTCTTTAATGTTTCAGCACGTCAACAAAGACTCGGACGTGGTGAGTAAACAGCCGAACATTTGTCATCTAAGGGTCGGAGCTGCTCGCATTGTCCAAGCCGAGATAGCATCAGTGTTTACCCGGTTAGCATCATGTTTTCTTTCATTTCAGCTTCGCTCTAAAGACACAAAAGTCACTTGTAAGGACCACCCCCCCCCCTTACGCTTCATTGCACCTTTGCTCGCAAATGGCGTGTTATAATATTGTGACGTGTGTGAAAGTGAAGAGCATTTGTGAGCATCGGGGCGAGCTGAATTTGGTGTCGGTCTGTTGAGCAGGAAGGTTTGATCCTGGGCGAGAACCACGTCGAAGAGTACGTGACTATCAGCGACAACCGAGAGGACCACGTCCACCTCCGACAAACTTCCAGTAAGCACAACCCCACGAACGCGTGCTGAGCTATCCCGAGACCACAATGTATTCTTTACGGTCGTGGTAATGCTGCATTTCTTCCAGTAAAACTCAATGCTGCCCTGGCATGTTGTGGCACAAAGTGGTATTGCGCTCATTGTGCAAAACTCATTTTTTTATGGCTTAAAATGAGTACTTTTGAAATCAGAAACAACATATCCACTTTCTCCTCACGTGATGTCATAGCTCATCTGATGTGTTGCAGGCATCCACAAACACGTGTGTTGCCACAAACTCCACACGTGAGTCCTAATTGTCACATCACATGACTGGGGCCAGAAAAAAAAATATCCCATGACATGATGGCAGTGTGTGTGTCTTTATATGTGTGTATGCATGCGCGTAGCTGGTATGACGCAGCAGGAAGGGTGGACATGGAGGCGATCCGCAGGCTCCTGGGGGTCAACCATCCTGAGCGTGTGATTGGCTGGTACCGCCAACGCAGGAACTCGGAGCAGCGAATGACAATGCGCGAGAAGGCGGTGCACGAGAACCTCAAGGCAGCGCTGTGCATGCCACACGCCATCTTCCTGCTGGTGACGCCCGCCGCTCTGACAGAGGCCGGCTCTACCCACCGCACCGAATACGCCGCGTTCCTCTCCGCCGACAGGTGATGATGTCACAGTGGTGTGAAGATGTCATTCTGATGTGATGTCATCACTGTGGCGTGAAGGCAGGTCACCGTGGTTGTCACCAACATGGCGTCGCTGGACCATCAGGCCTATTGGACGGCCTCCCCACCGTACTCGGCGCCAGGCTACCGGCGTGCTATTGGCCGGCACAGGTAATGCAGGCTCATATACGCTCGCATGCAGATGTAGGCGGAGCTAGTGAGTTTGTTTTCTTTCCAAGTTCTAAGTTGTTGGACGCCAGTGGTCAGTTGGCATACGTGGACGCCGTCAACGCCATGAACAAGTCGCTGCAGGACGAGCTTCAGGTGAGCTGTTGATTTTTAGAAAGTAGGTCTGGAGCCACCAGATTAAAATTTACCTCAAACGTTAAATACAACAGACAAATCGTGACATAGTTAAAACCGAACCAGGAACTATTCCCAAGCTGATTTCTGTCCATCACTTTCTCACCCTCCCACTTCCTTTCTCCCTGGACCAATTAGAGGGCATGTGGTGCCGTGATGGACAGCGAGCACGCCGTGCAGAAGACGCTCGCCGACGTTTGCGCACTCAGGAAGAAGCTCAGCGACAGCAAGTCGGCCATAACCAGCAAAGGTAAATTTAAATAAAAGAGAGCGGGAAAGATTAGAAAAAAAATACTGCATTCCATTCATTTCTGAACGCAGTCTATGTCCTAAAACAATCAGCAGCTCATGCTTGAACTATTTCCATCGGGACTTCCGGATGCACCATGTCCCTGCTTGGCGCACGCATCGGCACTCTGAACAACCGAGTGGCACATTTAACTCATTCAGTACCAGACAATTCCAGACCAAGTCTGAAAAGACGTTTAAAAACGTCTTTGGGAGTGAATGAGTTAAACAACCCGCTGAAAGCCGTGCGCACTCGGAGAATTTATGAAGTCATCCCAAGATCTCATTCGCACCGTTTTCCCCTCAAACCTTAACCTTCATACTGAATGTGGCGATGAAGAGAATGTGGTCAACGTGAACATGATGCACTTCCTATTTCCTGTCCCCAGCAGAGGGCGAGCCTGTCGTGAAAAGGAATGCCCGCCTCCAGCTGGCCATCCACGCGCTCTTGGCCCGCTCGCCGCTCTTCGGCTCCTGCACGTTAACATTGGATGCCTTCCCCGTGCCGGACGCCGCGTGTGCCGAGATGAAGCTCCGCCCTCTGCGACCAATTGCGGCTGGGAAAAGGACAGCCGGCACGCTGCTGGCCAGCAGGAGGAAGCGGCGCAAGAGTGATGCCACAGAATGATGACGTGCCAGCAAGAAAGATGGCACAGTCAGCAGTTTTGGAATTTATTTACATTTATTGGCCAGTGATGGACAAAAGGAGGTGGTGTTAATCCACATGTTTGATGCTGCAGATGTTGGGGTCTCGCATCAAGTCGGGATGTTTGTGTGTCACAGACATGAAACCTAAACACAGACACACACACACACACGCTAATTAGAAACCAAATTGCTTTGTTTGGTCCTCTGGCGGTATCTTGATGCTGAGCAACTATGTTGAAGTGACCTTTGTGTTATGCTTAGGCGCCATCTTGTGGCATCTACACTAGTGCCTTAAGATAGAACTTGAATTCCATCGGTGACTTTCCAGAAAAGAACACGGTGATAGGGTTTTAATGAGGAAAATAGCGCTTTAAAAAAAAAAAGCCATATATTTTGCATCAATTCGATGGAGATTGTGCGCCTTTGCAGTCTGGGGGCTGTCAAGTACTTTGCAATAAAATTAGTTATTCGAAGAGGATAAAGAATGAGCTTGTGAGTTGTGTCTGTCTACGTGCATCGCACCACTGCATGGTTGGCGGCTATGTGTTGTAAGATGTGAGGAAAAAAAATTGTGTGTTGCAGCATTACCCATAGCGTGCGCCTTCTTGATGGCTTTGGAGATTTCTCTTTGTTTGCGCCCGCACAAGCCTGAAATTAACACATTCGGATGTTGGTTCCTGATCAAATCACATCCAGTCAGATGTGTCAGTAGGTTCCTGTGACTTGTGGGCGGGGCTTACCTGTGATGTGGCGGCCGTAGATCCTTCCCGTGTGCGGCGAGATGAACTGAGAGAGAAGCTGCACACAAAGGCTACGTTTAGATTTTCGCATGGAAAATGATGATCATCTTAAGTTTTCGGCAGAATACCGATACGAAATATGGATGTGCGGTGCAGGTGCTATTTTTGCCCACTTGGGGTCGCAATCCTCACATTCTACACTGTACAGAGAAGTACAGTATTTGACTTTGAATGTGTGTGACATTGCTGTGGGCAAATGAGTGAGGAAAAAATAACAAGGAAAATACATTCAAACTCTGCATATTTGTGAGCAGGAGGATATTTAAAATGTTTTTTTCTTGTGGAAAATACATTTTGAATATTTATCAACATTGAATTTTTGTGGGGTTTTAAAAAGATGATCTGGTGGTGAATTTATTTCGATGCAATTTTTTCCCAAAATGCTTTAGCATACATTTTCTTGCACGTGTCGTTGGTAAGCGTGCACGTATAGAAGACCAAATTGAGAACCTACCTGGATGTTCTTGAAGTCAACAGTGACGTTGCAGAGGATGCACCCTTTGTCCGGCTCCTTGTAGGGATTGTCCATCTTGACGAACTACCATAGTAGATGACAAGGGGAGCGTGTCGTCATGTCTGGAATATTGTCGAAAGAGAGACGAAAGAGGCAGTAGGCAACTCACCGGGTCGTGTTTGACTTGGTCTTGGCAAATGGACGCGCTGGTCAAAGCTGCAGCACAACAACACAGAGAGTTATCATTAGCATTGGAGCGAACACAACAAACATTGACATTTTCCATGAGTTACAATGCTAACCTGTCGGTTTGGTTGCGTTTCGGAGGCGTGAAAAGACACCAAATAATGAACGTGATCGCTTTAGATGGAACATTTTGATCGAATGCGACCCGGAAGTTTTACTCATGTACTTACTTCCTGTATGGTCCCGTATCAAACTTTTGTTCTTCCGACTAATTAAAAAAAAATCCTATAGATTATTTTACTATCCGATAATTAATTTTTTTATGGTCCATCGGATATATTTAAGTCCGTGCAATTGTTTTTCGTTCCTGTAGATTTTTTTTCAAGTTCCGAACTGATTTTATTTTTCATATTCATACTGGTACTTTTTAGTCCCTGATATTTTACCTCTTTTCTTCTTTTTTATTTATTATTCTTTCATCGTTTATTCGAAATTACTTATTGAAATATATTTTTCTACCTTCTGGTTTGTCGAGTGAGGCACCACATGACCATCGCGAAACGAGACCGGAAGTGAGCCCTGACGTCACTCATTTGTCATAACAACTCGATACATTTCACGAAAACCAAAAAAAAAAAAAAAAAAAAAAAAAAAACATTTCACGAAAACCTCCAGTTTACCACCTGCCACGGGAATATGTGTATATTTTACGAAGGTTCTTGCGGCTTTCGGACAGGATTGTGGGTGTTTTGTGAGTTCAACAACAGCAAAGTGGTGTTACCTAAGACCCATTTGAACCCGTGATGGTGTCTTTTTTTAAATTCAAATTTCAAGATTAAAATTACAAGTTTATCAATTGAGTGTCTGCACGATGTTCGGCTTTGCTGCACAACAAGGTCTAGCACGTATAATGATGGTAACGAATACGTTTTCGCTGACTTTGTAGCATGCGGGTACCGGCGGGTCGCGTGCACACCAAGGAAACGAAATGATGAAATTCATTTTTGACAAAAACAAATTCAAGAAAGGAAAGACGGCTTTAAAGTAAGAAGGGCTTCATCATCATCATCATCATCATGGATGACAAGCAACAGCTGGAGGTAATTCCGTTTGGTCTTGAATGAATATCAATGTATTGATCAAATACTGCATGTGTTAATGGAACAAGTGAGAAGGTTAGTAAACAATAAGAAGGAGACAGGAAAGTAAATGACTGAACTGCAACCACAACAAAAACTTGTGGTCGTTTTCCGCCAAAAAAAATCAAACCAGCAGAATCGACAGCTGAGGTGAGTGGATGTCACAAAAAGTGGTTCAGAGAAGATGACAAGATTGTCTGTGCTTCTTGGCATGCTCAGTGTGGGGTGTCAATAAAACTGAAATTGTCTTGACATGTTGTTGTTGCGTCCATCAGTGCAGCGACAGCGAGGATTTGTTTGGCGACTACGACAGTTTTCTGGACGACGAGTCCCTGCTGGCCAAGCTGGAGCAGGCCGACAAGATGGTGGCCGTTGGACCCGCCGGAGAAGACTGCTTCCTCGCTGACTCCGCTGTGGACGTACCGGACACAGACGCGGCGCGGGAGAATTCGCCGCACGGTTGGCAGGAAGCCAAGAGGCGCAAAGTGCACAGAAGCTCCACCCCTCATGGAAGCCCAGAGGACAGGCAGCGGCACGGCGGCGCGATGAGGAAAAGCATGAGCGAGCGCGTGAAGAAGATGCTGCGAAGCAACGCGACGGCGCCCGCCGGCCCCTCCCGTTCTGCGGCCATGAAGGAGGCGGCGCTTAGTCACGAGATCGGCGGCGCCGTTCGGGCCGTGGAGGCCGCTCGTGCGGACGCAAACGACTTGGGACCTTTTTTTGGACTCCCCGCCAAAGTCAAAGACCTCCTCTTCACGCTCAGGGGAATCCGCAACCTCTACGGTGACACGGCATTGACTCACTGCTCGCACCTGAACACAGGACCCACAACTTGTGTCATGACATCACACGACACATAACCTAATGTCACGTCACAACAAATGGCCTGATGACGTCACATCGACTACTGATGACATCGCACCACGCGCTACGACACATGCCGTCATTTCACATGATGTCACAGGATCTCACATCACGTGACATGTAAAACATCCGACATGACATCACGTGAAACGATTACATTCCGTGACACGACATACTTCACGTGACATGACGTGTAAGACAAAAATGAGGTCGCATACTATATCACATGATGTCATCAAGCACATGACATCACCCCACACGACATGACATCATCGCAAACGACGTCACGGCACCCCGTAAATGACCACAATCATTTTCCTCATGGGATGATGTCATTGGGCATCGACATGCCATGACGTGAAAGCCATAAAGTGTATTTGCGTGTGCGTTGGCAGCATGGCAGGAGACGTGTTTGGGTCTGGATTGCGTGTCGGCAAGGAGGAACCTGATCTACACGCTTCCCACCAGCGGCGGCAAAACCTTGGTGGCCGAGCTGCTTATGATCCGCGAGCTGCTGTGCAGGAATAACAACTGCATCTTCGTCCTGCCGTACGTGGCCCTCGTCCAAGAGAAGGTAAAGGTCGCAACCGCAACGACTGGCTCGGCGGGACGTCTAAAAACCGTCCCGATGTCCCCCCCATGGAGGTTCGCGGGCTGGCGGGCTTGGGTCTGGAGCTGGACTTCCTGGTGGAGGAGTACGCCGGGAGCAAGGGGAGGTTCCCGCCCGTCAACAGGAGGGGGAAGCGCTCGCTCTACGTGGCCACCATCGAGAAGGCGCACGCTCTGGTCAATGCGCTCATCGAGGAGGACGCGCTGTCACGCGTCGGCCTCCTGGTGGTGGACGAGGTGAGTCGCGCCAAATCGTCAAAGCTCGGAAAGAAAGTAGCAAGGTCCAAACAAAACGAGGACAAATGTGACTTTGGGTTTTGAAGGTCCACATACAGTTGATTGTCAGTACTTTTAATTTCACTTGATTGAGTTTTTGATCCGTCGTGCTCCTTTTGTGTCCGTTTAGCTGCACATGCTCGGCGAGGGGAGTCGAGGCGCTTTGCTGGAAATCACCCTGGCCAAAGTGTTGCATCTCAGCCGTAAGTGTGCCATCGCCGCCGCCGCCGCTGCTGCTGCGTCGACGATGACTTCACGTTTTTTTTTTTTTGGTCATGACAGACGACACACAGATCATCGGCATGAGCGCCACCTTGGGGAACATCGGTGAGCTGCAGACCTTCCTCAAGGCTGAAAACTACCACGACGACTTTCGCCCTGTGAGTCTATTCCGTATATTTTTTGCAACAGACAATGCACTTGAAAGAAAACAAGTCCAATATCATTTCACTTTTATCGCGACAATGTCATGCGACGTCTTCCGTGCTGCGTTCAGGTGCATCTGAAAGAGTACGTGAAACTGGGCGATGGCATCTATGAGGTGGACCCCAAGGAGGAGGAGTGTTTCCGCTTGTGTCGTCGTGTGGAGTTGAAGGTATGTGCTGCACAGTTTTGCATGTTGCTCTCGGGTGTGGAAATTTTTTTTTTTTTGTGTGTGTGTGTGTGTGCGCGTGTGTGTGTGGGGGTGTGTGTTCTCGTTTTTGCTACCCCGTGGGGACTTCAACTTGACTCC